>JAZHYW010037849.1:0-45584 GCA_037355805.1 Ixodes ricinus | reverse complement strand
GCAACACCATATTAAAAATTAAAAACACTTCTATGACATGCAACCAGACTCAATGTGCCTCCTATTGTTTAGAAAATATTGTTTATGTTTAGATTCCTTCGTGTTCGCGATTTTTTATGACTAGGATTTAAAAATTCTATATTGCCCTCTTCGTGTTTTTGAAACCCATTGTTCGACTGAACATGCCTCAGAAATTTTTAACGCTTTCTTTTACTTCTTTTGAATGAAAAACAGCAAGAAAAGACGAGGACCAGACAAAGAAGTAAGACGGACCAAGCGCTGACTTGCAACTGAGTTTATTGAACGCAAAATCGCAATATATACTTCCGTTTTCACGAACAAAAGAAAAGGAAGAATTCAACCCACGTGACACGTCACCAATGAAAAATAAAAAAAAATATTAAAAAATGCGTTATGACACAGCCATACCGAGTGCGTGCTAAAAAACGAGCGAGTCAGGGAACTAGAAAATGTTTTTGTTGCCTGATAGAGCCAGAGAAAGCCTTCTTAAACATGCTGCAAACAAACTCGCTTTTCTAGTTCCCTGACTTGCTCGTTTTGTAGCACGTACTCTGTACGGCTGGGTCATCACGCATTTTTTTATTGGTGATGTATGACGTGGTCTGAAATCTTTTCTTTTGTTCATGACCACGCAAGTATATATTGCGATTTTGCGTTCAATAAACTCAGCTGTAAGTCAGCGCTGCGTCCGTCTTACTTCTTTGTCTGTTCCTCGTCTTTTCTCGCTGTTTTTAAATTCCAAAGTATGTACCAACTCACCCAAGCCTCAACTGTAGCATTTCCGATACTTCAGAACGCAAAGTGTGCGCACGAGAGTCACGTCCAGGGTGTAAGATAGACAGGTGGGGAAACGGCCCATCGTAGCCTACCGCAGCGCCGTGACCGGATTGTGTACTCGTCTGCTTACGGGTACCCCCGATTTGCGACAGATGGCGGTGCGGCGAGAGGAAAAAGATTGGAATCGGATTTGCATGGTACTCTATGGGTTAGTGCGCAAAATAAACCGGGAGCACGACAGTCCTTTATTAAAAATCCACGAGAAACCATCTCCGTCAGTTTAGCCGGTTGCCACCGGTCGCCCACCAGGAGTGGGAGTTCGCGGTGCTCCGCATAGATGGCGCCACAGAAAAAGAGAAAACCGAGGGGGACACAATCTGGTCTCTTATTTGGCTCTCGTTTCCCCACTTGTCTATTTTAATCCCTGGTCAAATCCACGCATAGGGCGTCCGCCATTGCATTGCGAACTTTCCATATGGTCAAAATTTAAGAAAGATAAACATTCTTTACGAAAACGGCGCAGCCCCATCTTTCAGCTAGCAACAGAGATATAGGAATTCCAAACGCGAGCAACAGAATAAATATGGGAAAATTGATGAAAGGGAACAAACTATCAAAGTTGAACGAGGATAAGTACGAATGATAAAATACAAAATGAGGTCGAGGGTTTTACATCTGATTTGAAAAATATTTACTTCAGTGACGACAGAAACATTGTTGTTTGTACTATTCATGGCTAACGTTAACAATCTCCCGGCCGTATCTGCTGTCATGTCACCAAGACGTTTGCCCTTTAAATTATGGCTTGCAGTTTGTGAAGGAATAGGCGTGCATGAATATGGGATGAGAGGAATCGGGTGAGGCCTGGGAAACTGCATTGTATTGTTCCCTGAGATTGTGATTTGTGCACCTGCCAGTCTGACTTGTGTACATGCTCATGGAGATCAAGGAAACAAAGTCTATTTTCTTCTCCTTGCGTGGCATTAACCTAATTTCTTGTGTGCCGATGCAGCAACTCAGAATTCGCTTATCGTCAACTTGTTGGCAAAATAGCTGGAGACGCATACGGCAAGAAAACCCAACATTATATTCCAGCCGTGAGCAAAGGGGTTGTAATTGATGATCAGAATTACTTGCATTACGGATAATCTGCAAATCGGACTTTCTTTGTGGAGGCAGAAGGATGCCATTAAAGCCCAAGAAGTGACGTCTCTAAGACAAAGCGAAGGAGGTCGATTGGGAACATTTGTGCCTTCTGCTAATGGACAGATGTGGTTTCGTCGTCTTTGTACTTCATGTTTATTATTTCTTCAATCTTAACCCGCAATAACACGCACTTCATCCGTTAATTACTATAATGTTTGATTTGCTCCCTTTCTTAAATCTAGGCTTCCTACGAAAATTTAGGGAGCGTAGATTTAAGAGAGGCATCATCTCAAATCATGGATATACCCCTGCGGAAATTCGCCGCTAGTGAGCATGCGTTGTGTGATCATGTGGCTGGAGGTTTGCGAGCGGAAAAGCAAAGATGCTTGCAGACTAAGATTTTGTCACCTCAAATAATGTTCCTGCTAGCAACGTACAAACAAACAAGACGACAAAAACCAGCACGATGTCTGCAACATTATCGCGTTTAAGAAACATTCACGAAATGTCGCGGTGGGATGAGGTAGTCATCATAATATTGTGCAGACACTGAAGTGTTGCATTAACGCTACTCCGACTTTGTACATAACATGTGGCGAGGAGGATAGAAAAGTGAGGGCGCTCCAGTGGCAACACAAAGAAGCGAAACAGGAGCTCCATCAACACGCTTGGAAGAGTTTGACACATCGAAGCCAGAGTCTTGGCTGCAGCACTTTGAGCGACTTGTGTTTCTTTTTTTTTCTACTGGCAAATGCTTCCGTGGACAACGCTGTGAAGCGAACCGGTTTCAGCAGCTTGGGCGGACCTTTCACATGCACCCTCCTTAGATCTCTCTGATCTCCAAAGGCACCAGGCGATGTACCTTTTGAAGAATTGTTAGCAACCATAACAAGACACTTCACACCATACGCACAAATAATAGCTCACCGATTTGCGCTTAACAAGCACTGACAGCGTCAGGGTGAGTCCATGGCTAACTACATTCCGGAGTTGCGATGTCTGACCGAGCCATGCGAGTTCGCGTCATTCTTGGTCGAGACGCTGCAAGACAGACTGGTGTTGTTGTGTCAGCAAAATGCTGTATAATGCCGACCTCTCGCCGAGCCAGACCTCAGGTTCGCAAGGAGATTTGCGATCGCGGTGGAGGATACCATGAACGGTAATCAAAATAACTTGACCCCCGGTATCAAAATACGACAGAACCTCACGACGCCGAAGAAAACCTTTCGCATAGTTTATCAAATTCCGACAGTAAGGCAGATAAAAAAGACACCTCCATGTTCATATGGAAAATCGTGGCGTAGCAGTGGTATTCACAACATAATGTAACAGCCGTTTCGCAAAAGCCGCTTGCCATTTCTGTGGTAAGAAAGGACATATTAGACGCGCGTGTCATCAGAAGATAGCGAAGTTAAGCACCACGCGACAGCAACGGGCGAAGGGGTGGGCTAGACAAAACATAAGATCTCAGGTGAGAGCAGCGTCTTAATTTCATTGCACAGGCGTAAACTGTAGCAGTTGAAGGGAACGAAATTCCACTTCACATGGGGCAGTATCGGGAAGAGCTTACATATTCATCAATCCAACTACAATGCGTCGCCTCTGAATACCAAAACAAGAGACTAAAAGATACATCAATTACGCTCATAACGTGCACCGAACACAGGATGAAAGTTCTTAAAATATCGATGCTTACGTATCTTTCAAAGAAAAGGAACTCAAGGTACCACTGCTGGAAGTGAAGAGAAGCGGAGAAAACATCCTCGGAAGAAACTCGTTTAGAGCGCCGGGAAGAAAAATTGAGGGACTCAATCAAATAGTTGAGTTTCCGACAAAGACAAACACCTGGCCGAGAAATTTCTTGAGATTTTCAAGCCAGGACTCGGTGAGAGCAAGGAATCTCAAGTGCACATTGAGCTCAAGCCAGACTAGAAACCACTGTACAACACGCTTCGAGCTATGCATTCACCCCTCAGCTGAGAGTGGAAGACGGCATCACATTGCTGAAACAACAAGGAATCGTAGTTCCGGTGAACAAATTCTGAATTGGATACACCAGTCGTTCCCCTAGTGAAGCCGTACGGCAAGATAATGTCACATGAGTCGCGGAGAGATGGTGTGCAAGAAGGAACGGTTACCGTGCCTGGCTTTTGAGAGGAGACCACACCGTGACGCCCCAAGCGGTTAACTTTAGAACCACGCGGATGGGGACAACAAATACAGTGACTCAGCGCTCGGCTGACTTAATCGAACGCGGCGTCAGTGTTCGGTTAGTGTTCGTGTTTTCCTGTGATGAGGGAGGGATTCTTTTGTTACCACTCCGGCCTGCATAAACAATGCAGCCTGCACGGTGCTCAGCTGAGCACAAAAACCGAAGTGGGTCGAGACCACATTTTCCAACGACTACTTTCAGGAGAGATCAGGCACTTAGCGTCACTTCGTTTATAGTCAGTATATGTACATTACTCTGTTCCCCGCGCTCTATTGAAGAAGATGAAATGAACATGCCCACAAGGCCTGTGGGCATGTGCATAGGCCCTGTGTTGGGTAAACACAGAGGTGTGGGGACAACAAACGGGTCATAGTGCCCCTATATTTCGATCTCCTAGCCGATTATGCGGAGGCTCCAGGTTTCATTCCGAGAATCGGACTCCTCTTTTGTTTCTACATCTAATTGACGCTATCGTAAGTTCGAGAACCTTGTCGTCTGATCGAGTTAGGAATGCTCCGCACGCCGAGCGTTCTACGCCGAATGTTCCAGAAACCCACTCTGGCATCTATCCCCCAACCCCCTATTGACGACGTGCTAGACCGGCTGCGCCTTTTTCGAAACTTTTCATCACTGGACCAGTAGAGCAGCTAACGGCAGATGGAAGTTTACGAACGGAACAAGAAACAACAGCTTTTCTCACGCCGGGTGGGCTCTACGAGTCCAAAGGGATGCCCTTCAGACTACGCACGGTGTCAGCAACTTTACAGCGTCTCATTTACACCGTACTGGCAGTACTAAAGTAGCAGAGCTGTCTAGTCTACCTTGACGACGTCGTATTGTTTTCAAGCGAATATGACGAGCGCTTGCGACGACTCCGTGATTTTATCCAAGCCATTCGGCCCACCAGACTCACTCTCATATCGTCAAAGTGTCGATACGCCTGTGACGATGTAAAGTCTCTAGGTAACGTGGTTAGTAACGAACGTGTTCGCCGAGACCCACAATAGACTCGCGCCATCGCGGCATTTCCAGCGCCTACAGGCACGAAGGCCGTGCAAAGATTCCTTGAGCTATGCGCCTACTATCGGCGTTTCGAGCGAAATTCAGCAAGGATTTTCGCACCACTCACATGCATCACGAAGGAGATCGAGAAGTTTGAATGACCCGAGGAGCAGCAACAGGGATTTGCCGAGCTGAAGCGAAGATGCAAGACTCCTTCTCTTCTTGAACACTTCGATCAGGATGTGGAAAGCGAGATTCATACTGGCGCTTGTAACGCGGGACTTGTAGCCATACTGGTTCAAGTGCAAGAAGGGACCAAGTAGGTAAGCGCCTTTACAGGTCGGACACTCTCCAAGGTGGAGAAGAATTACTCCACGACTCATAGACAATGTATTGCGGTCACCTGTGTAGTCACGAAGTTTCGTCCGTACTTGTACATGCGCCCCTTCCGCGGAGTCTCGGGCCACCAATCGTTCTGTTGGCATGCGAAACTCAAGGACCGGTGAGGACGCCTCGCTCGATGGCGTCTCCGACTACAAGAGTTGAGGATGACTGTTGTCTAGAAGTAAGGCCGCCAGCACAGCGACGCCAACTGCCTGTCCAGAGCCCCTGTGGAAACACCTTCCGGCAGCAGTGACGGCGATCACTACGAGTGCTTCCTAGGCGAAGTGAGCACCAACGACATGGCGCGACCGACGGTCTGAAGCTGCGCGTACTAATAGAGCACGTGGGGGGGGGGGCGTGGTAGTACCATGCCGCGTGTTTTCTCGAGCCCTACCGACCATTGCCATTCGGCATGGTGTATTATACAAGGAGAACTTAGGGGACAACAGATCGCAGTGGCTGCTGGTAATGCCAACCGACCTTTGCGAGGAGCTTTTTCAAGCCTGCCATGAAGGAGCGACGTCCGGGCAAATTGGTGACAGCAAGACAGCGGCTCTCACCAAGCTTTTTGTCCCAAGCCTATTGGGACAAGCTCCCTAAAACTGTCCCCCTCTACACACGATCATGCCACGAGTGCGAGCGAAGCAAGAAACCGCGCACGAAGCCCAGAGGTTTCATGGAGCCAATTCGTCCGCAAATTGCACCGTCCGAGCAAATCGGAATAGATTTACTTGGTCCCTTGCTGCAGTCAACACTGACAAACCGTTGGATGATCGCAGCCACTGATTATCTAACCAGATACACCGAAACAAACTCCCAATCATAAGGACTGCTGTGGAACTCCCCATGTGTTCTTCGCCGTGTACGTCGCCTTACAACATATTCTCTGGAGGCGGAACAGGTGTCCGAAACGTCATTCTGTTCTCTCCAAGGTCGGTGACGCCGCCCTATTCACACAGAGGGTCCATGCAGATAATTACGTGTTCGGCACAGTCTTCTAATACGGCTAATTTCACAAGACTCGCCTCGCCATAAATTTCGACGCGAGCAGTTCACTTTTCGCGAGGGAAAGTGCACTGCTCCCAAGTTCTCAGTACAGCTCTGAGTTGCAGTACTGTCTAGCTCAACAAAAACATTGCGGATGGTCTCAGTCGACTCCCGTTATTCGCTACCTTCTCTTAACTCCAACCTTTCAGAGCTACGGGTGATTTTGTTTTGGAAGAGACACCTGAAAGTTTGGTGAGGACAGAAGTAGCTAGTTTCAAAAAAAGATAAAGTACGTTTTACACTTTTGTATTGGTTCTTCACGGGCGGCCTGAACGGAACCTGAACGGAAACCACAAGAAAATGTTTGACAATATTGCTGCGGACAAGAAAAATTCTCAGTCTACAGCGACTGTCTATTGTGGAGCAGCTTGTGATTATTCCCATAAAAACTGCAAACTAAGGCTCTTAAGATTTTTCGTTTATTCTATTCAGCGATAGCAGTCATAAAGTGTTTAACAAGGAGCTACTCATAGTGGCTATGTTTAGACCACCACAGTGAAGAGAGCGTGGGATATTGTGATACATATTGTGGAGACAAGAAAACGAATACCAGTTCTCGCGGTGTTCAAGCTCCGACTGCTCCGCGTGCCCGATCGCCCCCGGTCGTCGGTCCTCTTTACTCTCGTTTGGTTTTGATGGCAGCGATGGCCGCCTGCAGGAAGCGCTCGCCCTCCTTGAGGAGGAAGTGGTCGTCGATGAGCTGCTGCTTTTCTTCTTGCCCACGCCGGTCAGTGGGTAGTAGGTGGCCTTCACCTCGCACTCCAGCATGCGCAGAGTCGAGCTCACTTTCTCCTCCATCTCGCAGTATTGGGCCTCCGTCAGGCACGGGTTGAAGGGGTAGCCCTGCAACGAGCGTCCGCAGCGCACGCCGGTGGAAATGACGAACTGGTCGTCGGGGGTCCACGTTGACCAGGGTGCTGAGGTCTCCGAAGTCCGTGAGTGGGTGCTTGTCGGTCGCCTTGAAGCCGCCGTGGTAGTCCTCGAACACCGGGTTGAACAGACCGACGAATATCGTGTACGACTCGGCATCCGGGGCGCACAGGCCGACGTCGCTGTCGAGGTTCTCCACGCCGGGTTGTGTGACGTCGACCAAGGTGGCTCCCATGGCGGTTTTGCAAGTCTTGAGCTTTTCGAAGATGAACGGAGGACCGTACGATGGTACTTGGACTCCGAACGGTATCTGACGTGCGGTCCAAAGGACCTTTGAGAGGGCGCGAATCGGAGAGCTTGCGGCGGCACGGCGGCCGGCGGGAAGGACGGTGGAAGCAGACTCTGGCTTTTGGCACTCTGACCTTCGACTGAAAAGTGTTGACTCTCGACGCCTGTGATGGAACGGGAGACGTTCACTGAGGCCCTGGTTTTAACGGCCACTCGGATGCGCGATCCACTCATGGCTATGGTGTTCGCAGAGATGTGCAGATATGTGCTCCACGTTGGGCGCCAAATGTGGAGAAGAGAAAACGAACACCAGCTCTCGCGGTGTTCAAGCTCCGACTGCCCCGCGTGCCCGCTCGCCCCCGGTCGTCGGTCCTCTTCATTCTCGTCTTTTTTCGTTCCCCACAATATCACGGAACGCAAAACGCACCACACAAAGCTCTGATTTATTAATAAGAATGGAGAGACAACATTCGATCAACATTTTTTTATAAATTTGCCATTAGTTTTGCAACACAAAATGTATTTTTGTTGCGGTGGCTTCCCATTCATATTGGTTGTAATGTGTTTAGTTCAAACAAACGTCTCCTTTGGAAGTGCTTCGTTGTTTGTAAAAGCGTTTTGCTACACACGGTTTGCCAGATGTAGAAGTCTTTGACAACAGAGCCTCGCTTTCCACAGCAGAGTTTCGTCAGTTCACAAAAAATAACGAAATTCAGCCTACACTAATTTTATCGTACCACCCAGCGTTCAATGAACAAGCAGAACATATAGTTCATGAGATCAAGAAGTGTTTATCTCGTTTGAATGATGGCGACTGGCCAGCGATAATTTTCAGATTTCTTCTGAACCAACACTTTTTTACCTACCACGACAACAAACAAAATTGCTGCTGGGATACTGATGGACCGTGACTTGCGCAAAGCCTTGGACTTATTGCATCCGGCAGCGGGAAACCACGCTGTTCTTACGCCACGAGAACGGTACACAAAAACAATGAAGTCCAAAATATCTTTGCTGCCTTTTCAAGTCAACTATGACGTTTCGCATTAAAATAAACTATATAAATAAACTAATAAAGATGAAAATACCTTCGTGAATTTTATCACAAGCACTTGTTCCGTCATACCGCCCAGTGTTTATTTTAAGATTTAGCTATATTAGCATTAAACGTTATCAGGTTCATGTAATGAAATAGGCTACATGACCATTGACCTCATGGTTACATAGATATTATGAATCGGCCTGTTTTTGATGCTGATCATTTAATAGCGCTCGAAATTGTATTTGCTTTGAGTACAAACACAATTTGCAAATAATATGATAATAAAATGTATTATAGGCCATGACAGTTTAATAACGCAGCACAAATGTCACTCTTCGAGAGCGACATTTGTGCCCTTGATCGCACTTGGTCGCGCACGCAGGCAGACCCCAATGGAAAGCAGCAAGCAAGTGCTGTAGGCGCTGCAGCAGTTGGGTTCATAACCCTTCACAGACTGTTAACACAGACCTACTTAAACTGCAACTTGTTATAACCAGTCCCCGACCTCAGGTGACGCGACACCACGACATGGCAACACGATTTTAATTTCCAAGGTGGCATCGAAAATATATTAATAAACAAGGTATTCATCTTCACGCTACGAAGAGTCATTTTAATTTCATGTATACAAAGTTAAAATATCGCTTTCTAAAAGGTCACGGAAATCTCTAAGTTCGAGATTTTCTGTAGTCAACAACTGGAAAATACTTGTGTGGGTCGCCCTAACTAATAAAGATTAGAAACGGCATATTTACTAGCAAAGCAACTTCGTTTTCTTAGTCCTGATAGTTAAATTACTTGTAATCGATTACATTTTAGAGTAATTTGATAATTGTTTGATTTATCTTATTCGGGAAAGTGATCCAATTATTTTGAAAGTAATAAAATGAATTGTAACAGTTGGTATTTTTAGTGCCCTTTCTAATGGCGGCATTTCTTACGCACTTACGAAATGATGGATTTACAAGACGAATCGTTGGTAATTCGCTGAATCTACTTCAATAATGAACAGCACAAAATAATCGTTTTCAAACCGGCGAAAAAATCTGCCGGATCGAAAAATCTGAAGTAATCGCAAAACTAAGGCTTAAGGCTGAAGACCATGCAGCGAATTACGCGACGAATACTCGACGAAAGTCGGCCGCCTGCACACTCGCGTTGCGCGCGATGTAGCAGCCACTGTGCTGATTTTACGCGCAGAGCAAAAGCCCCCGCGCAAAATTCGTCCATTATTCGCAGAATATTTGTCCCATAGAGTTCAGCATTAAATTATTAAAACAACGGTCAAATGCTTTTCCTCTCAACTTAATTAACAAATCCAATTCAGCACTTTTTAACAAAGAGTAATAGTAAAAGACATCCGGCACCAGTAAGACGGCGCCGGCAGAATGAAAGCTTACCGTTATACCCTATCTCGTTGTAACGTGGCAAAGGATGAACGATAAGCTCTACATTTCATGCCGACGGCTTCGATATGCGCTGCCTATACGAACGCAACGCACTCATATTGGAACATAATGGAACGAAATGCCTGCTACTTCATCGCAGTAATAGCGCAGTGCGGTGATACGTAGTCACGGTCCGATTGGCCCGTCAGGGCCGTAGCTTCCGACGTCTTGGCACGTTATGCGATCATGGGTTTCTGGCCTACCCAGTATTTCTCGCTACAGACACTAAGCTAAGTCGCGCCACCAGAGTAATATGTTACGTTTAAGCAACGCAGCAGCCACTCCCAGGCATACTCAATGTTTCTTTCTTCAGTCGCTAGATAGCGCAAAACCAAAGAGCATTGCAGGTCGAGCATTGCAGTCGATTACTCTTTGGAGTAACGTGAAGAAGACAGGTGTTGACCAATAAAATCTAGAAGCAACAAAGTGGTGAACTCGAATACTTCATAATAATTAAACAAGATGGATTAAAATCAGCTTCAAAGACCGACGACGCAAGAAGGTACAGCGCCGACCTGTCGTGTGTGTTCCTTTCTTTGTCCCCGTTCTTAACGTGGTACAGGTTAGGATTTTATCCGATACAAGCTACTGTCGCAGGAAATCCGCCGTCGGCGTCGCAGTTGGTTTTGACGTCAGCATCGGCCTCGGTGTTGGCGCCGGCGCCGGCGTTGATGAGACAGAAAAGTCCTTATTGGTTGACTTCATTACTTATTAAATAATGAACTGCCGCAAAGGAAAAAAGAATTCGAAGTATCTTAGGCGGATCGGGATCAAAGACACGACTCATTCTGTTGTGAGCCAGACACGCTACCCACGTTCATATTTAGGCTTTCGCGTTCCACTCTTCAAAAGAGAACCTTAAGCGAACTCCAGTAATTTTTGAAGCTGATGTTAGCAACCACCTAGAAGAAAAGGCCCGCCCCTGACGTCATCGTGGTCGATGCCCAAACCACCCCAAACGTTAATCACGCTAAAGCTCGATGACATTACGACACGAAGCGGATGGCGCGTGCCTCTGGCATTGCCATGTGCTAACGTCGCGCTCGCTGTAAAACGCTGAGAAACGCCATGTTGACCAGGTTGAAATGAGCTAGCAGGCCATGCATAGATCCACTAGTAATGACGCTTCGGAGGATGTTCGGATTATATCTTGTAAGTGGCATATTTATGAGCAGTTGCCCTGGAACTGTATTCATTATCCGACATAGTGCAAACTTGTGGCATTAACACCTGAACATAAAATAAGAAAAACACGCATAAATTAAACATCCACACCTTTGGACTAGCAACCCATTACTAACTCCACTTTTTTTTCTCGCGTAGCTGTCGAAATGGTTGCGCTTTTCATGTATTGTCTCCTTTATTCTTCATTTCGAAGTTGCACTCCTGTGGACCTTCGCAAGAATACTTTCACTTTGGGGTTGAGTACAATGCAAGCGGCACTAACACATTGGTTCCCTATTTCCTCGATGGTCAGTGCTTCCAGCAGTTCAATGCCCAGCTGTTTTCAGTGTCTTCCCACGATGGCTAGGTCAGATATTCTGGCTTCGCATTGGCATAGGCGGCAATAAGCTGGGAATTGACTTCTTGGGGTCAAATTTTTTAAAAAGGGCGCAGGATCCTCTTTAATGTAATTTATACACCTACCAGTTTGGCCGATGCAGCATCTTCCGCATACCGAGGGAATGTTATATACCATGATATTACTAGAATATTATATACTATGTTATAGTATGCTATGTTATATTTGAATACGAACACTGAAAAAAACAAGAAACATGGTACATATAGAACGGTGCTAAATTCATTTTTGAAAAGGTCATCCTGCATTAGGTTCAGGAAAGTTTTAGTAGGCTGCATACCCCAACAAACTACCGGTTGCAGTATGGTAAATCATCTGCAAAAGAAAGTGAGCAAGGAGCGGAAGGAACCAGCCACACAGTGAAGCAGAAGAGCTAAAAGCTTATAGTGGAAGCGCATATTTTCATGGTGTTAGTCATACGGTAAAAAATATCACAGGCCGGCCAGGGGTTCAGGTTTTTTGTTCTGCCTTATACAAGGCATATTAAAAGTGTGGCATAGTCAACAACTACCAAAATATAAAGAAGAGACATGTGACAAAGCACATCAAACAAAGCACACCCAATGCCAGAAAAATAGTAGGATATAACATTCCCTAGGCATTTGGGAAACGCAATATTTGCCAGACACGCAGGTGTAGGAAGGACCAAACAAGGAATCATGAGGCACTTTAAAAAAAAATTAACCTCAACAGCTCAACTTGCTGCCCATTGCCGCTCAAGCCAATACAAAGCAAGAATGTCCGACCAAAACATCCTGGGAAGACATCGAAATCAGCTTGGCCGTGAACTGCTGAAAACCCTAGCAATCGCGGAAAAGGTGGACCATTATGATAGATCCCCTTTGTACTCGACCCCGAAACAATTGTATTTATACGTGAATCCACAAGAGCGCAAATTTGAAAAAAAAAAACGGAGACAAAATAGACGAAAAGAACCATATATTCGACTGGTAAGAGAGAAGAAAGGAGTGGTGTTATTTAATGTGTGCTAGACTAACCATGTGGATGTGTAATTATTTATGTGTTTTTATTAATTTAAGTACAGCTCGTAATGTCACATATTATCAACCAACAACCCGTAACAAGGTAGTGCAGGACTCGCAAAGCTTCGATGATGTTATAACTCTGGAGGCGCTCTTTGGCCTCGCCAACATCATTGAACTCCTCGCGTGGAACGCATCGCGCGTCTCATGGCTAATCGCGGCCCCTAAGAAGCGGCATTATTTTTCTGTACTTACCCTGAGGTACCCAAGTGGATATATTTGTCGGCATCGGGGAAGTCCTACTTGGCGCCGTCCTTGCTGTCCTATTTGTTGTTGTATTTGCTGTTTCCACTGTTTGAACATCAGTCATTCCTGTCGTGTTAGTTTCGCTGGCTGTTGCGTTCGACGACTTGGGAAATCCATCCAGGGACTCAGTTGGATACGTGGTATTAAAATTCTTTGTGCCTTGAACACAATGATAGAAGGCGTAAGCAAAAGCACAGGACAGGTGATGAAGATGTTCACGCATTGCCTTACTGCAACCTGGGTACAAAGCAAAATGTTTTAGTCTAATCCCTAATATAATTCGCTTCCGCCTCTTCATATTTATGCTCCTTTTTTGAAAAAAGAACATATCGCCTTTAACAGTTTGAAAAACCAAGCTTCCGAGCTACCCAATAATAAGGAACATCATTCTGACGTGAGGAGACGTTTAAGAAATGCAATTTATAGAAATTGGGTATGATACAAACGCAAATCCGTCTCTAAATTTTCTAGTTTTGTTTTCCTACATAGATTACAATTATCTCTAAAGCTGCTGGTGTGAGCGTCTAATTGTATGTTATTGCTAATATTTACGTAATCTCGCAGATATGAGGCTAAAAACTGTCCTGGTTGTTACGAATACAAAGTCCAGCGTACGATCTTCAGAGTACAGCAAACGCGTGATGACGATCTGGAAGAAAAGAAAATCATGCACCATACGCGTGAAAGCTGAAAATGACACCGGCCACAATCTTGTTAGTGGGACCAACGTTACTGTAGTCACTTTTGACCTCTGCAAAACACCGCGCTGTACAAAAACGCGCCCGCGGGGGTTGGTGTTAATTTATCAAGCAGGATTTTAAAATTCGCATTCAAATTGCTTTTTTTTCAGGCATACTCTATTAGTATCCTCAAGAAAAAAAAAGTGAAAGCCGTTTACAACTCCCTGTAACGCCGAATTAGAGCGCAGCTCTTGAGGAGGAGGAGGGGAGGGTACGGGGGGGGCAAGTGACCTCGGGGAAGGGGAAAGGGGTCACATGGCCTCAGGGGGTCACTTGACGTCACTGATGACGTCATCAATGATGATGACGATGACGATGCGGATGCCGATGACGTCATCAGTGACGTCACTGATGACGTCATCGGCATCCGCATCGTCATCGTCATCATCATCACGTGACCTCGGGGAGTCACGTGACCAGGGGGTCACATGACCTGGGGACCACGTGACCTGGGGGACCACGTGACCTGGGGGACAACGTGACCTGGGGGTCACGTGACCTCGGGGGGGGTCACGTGACCTGGGGGCAAAGTGACCTGGGGGTCACGTGACCTTGGGGAGGTCACGTGACCTCGGGGGGGTCACGTGATCTGGGGGTCACGTGACCTCGGGCGGTTACGCCGACGGCGACGGCGACGCCGACGCCGCTCAAGCCCGAAACGGGCGCCTAAGAGCTGCGCTCTAAAATGAACGCCGTTTACAACTCCCTGCAACGCCGAATTGAGCGCCACTCTTGAGGAGGAGGAGGGGAAGTGTACTGAGGGGAGGGTATACCCCTCCTTTCTCCACCCTCCCCTCACGGGGATTACGTGACCTCGGGGGGAGGGGGGGGGGCACGTGGCCTGGGGTCACGTGCCCTGTGGGGTCACGTGACCTTACGGTTACACAAACGGCGACGCCGACGCCGACGCCGCTCAAGCCGGAAACGGGCGCCTAAGAGCTGCACTCTAAGAAACCTGCTATAACCAGCCTGGCGGGTTCTGGGAGCCTGTTATATACGCAGTATCTCTAAAAAACAAAACAAATAAACAAGAAAATTGTTTTGTGACACGTTATGCATGAATATCACACCACCATACCACAACCAGAAAATATGCAAAAAACATCAACGCAAAAAAGTGAAAGCCATTTACAACTCCCTGAACCGCCGAATTAGTGCGCAGCTCTTGAGGAGGAGGTCGGAAGGAGGTACTGAGGGAGGATAAAAACCTCCTCCTCCTCCTTCTCCCTCCTCCTCCCCTCATTCTTCCTCTCCTCACGGGAGGTGGTCACGTGTCCTCGGGGGGAGGGGTCACGTGACCTCGGGGGGGGGGGGGGTCGTCATGAGCTGGGGGGGGGGTCACATGACCTGAAGGAGGGGGTCACATGACCTTGGGAGGGGGTCACGTGACCTAAGGGGGTCTACCCGCGGTGCGTTATGGGACATGTTCTATAATGCACCGCGCGGTTACGACCGACGGTGACGCCGATGCCGACGCCGCTCAAACCGGTAACGGGCGCGCTAAGAGCTGTGCTCTAAAAGTTATGAAAACATCAAAAAGACCACAGAGGTGGCCAAATGATTTATGTATTGTAATAAATTACATTACAAATTTATTCTCTAAAAACGGCTGAAACGTTATTAAATTACATTACAAATTATCACAACACGAAAGTTATAAATTACAATTAACAATTATCTCATACAAGTACTGAAATTACTTTCAAATTACTTTCTCGTATGTTTTTACGGGAGGAGCTTAACAAAAATAAGGCACCCTATACTGCATCTGCAAAGTAACAACCGCCAAGCCCACACCAAAGACCGTTTTCGTTTCAAGTTATCTCAAAAAGCCTACTGCGCACCCTGTCGATCCCCGAATGCGTCTGGGTTCGGATTGTGTTGCTATTAATTATTCATCTGTGCTGTGTATTATCTGTGTGAACTTCGAGGGAAAGATAATCTTCAAGGGGTGGGGGGGGGGGGGGGACCATGTTTTAGGAAGCCTATTTTTGGTCGCAGCAAGACAAAACCCAACAGGATTTTGGTGGCACGACCCTCTAGTCCGACCTAGTGCGCCTTCAAGCAACGCGCACATAGAGGCACCCAGTCCGCCCGTCACACGAGCCAGCGGCCAGCAAAACGAAAGCCGCATTTGTCGTTTTACATCGTTTTTTTTCTAAGAAGTAGAATCTTTATTTTTTGCAAATGCAAGGACTGCTTTCTTTTTGTTCTTTACTGGCAAATAAAAAACATGCCTGAAATATCCCAAAAGTAATTACGGTTATAATTACAATTACCGCCAGTGGGGTAATTCATTACATTACTAAGTTACCTGCATCAAAATGTAAAGAGAGGCGTTAACTACTCTCAAAAAGTATTTTAATTACCGTAACTTAATTAATTACAGTGATTTCATTACTGCCACCTCTGCAAGACCATGTACTAAGAACCTAAAACTGCATAGTGGAAATGTTAGCGCAAATCGGTTAGTAGTCTGAGAATCTTATAGTGGAGCTAATAAAAATGTAATAATTTGTGTTCTGCTGAAAAACCAGTCGTACTTTCGAGCGTCCACAATAAATGATGCCATTGTATTTCGTAATTTGAAAATTCGAAAAGAAGTAATTTAGAAATGCTGTAGTGATAAACAGATGAAATAGTAAACGGTATTCATCATGTATAAAATGCGAATTAAGTTGTTCTTAGAAAATTAAGGTCCTCGAGTGATAAGCATATGGGACGATTTGCAAAAAGACCCAACATTTTCTTTTGAGAAGCCTTGCACCTCTGGAACGGATTGCTACTCTTGCTAACGCTGGCGCTTACTACGCGCTGGCAGTATTTCTAAAACTGACGGACACGCGTTATGAGAAGAATCCCGGCATGTTGCTTATTAAATCCATAAATTTAATTTCAATATTTCAAAAAGTTACTCATCGAATTTTAGTTAATTGTTTGGTGGATTGTATCGACTTGCCCCTGAATTATGTTCGCTTTCTCGTATAACACACATGCACAAAAACATTGATGCTAGCTTCTACGGCAATTTAATCAAAAAATATGTAACTCCTAAAGGCTTGGAGGATGCATAAGCTTCGCTTTTAAGAGTGGAATGCGATAACGTAGTCGGTTCCCGTTAGCACTGCCTTCTCATTTGCTTCACATACTCTCCCTGCTAATGAGCATTAAGTTCGGCAGGCATAGCCTAGTCAGTAGCCCGTTCGTCTCTCAACCGAAAGGTCTTGGAATCAAATTCCGCCAAAAATTCATCAAATTTGTCTTTATTGCAAATGAATCACTTTATAAATTGAAATTATTTAAGACATGTGACGACCTTTATTTGCATTACATGTGGTGTTTTTATATACGTGTTTCATACAAGCACACCAGTGCTTTTGCGGCCCTGCATATGTAATAAGTTTATGATGTGAATAAAATGTATATGTATTATTTATTATTAAACACTTTCGTTCCACGCGTGGTTTACGTTTCACGTGAGCGTTGTGGGTTGTTTGAAATTCCCGCTCGACGTTATCTGGCCGTGATGTGTTGAGCCTATCGACCAATAAAGATTTTCCCGTCAGGCAACCGACATTTAAACGAAAAAAAAAGAGAAAGAACTCGTATATTGCTTGAATTATGAAGAGACTGCGAAATCTCTGAAAAAGATCATGAGTCCTATGTTCTAACGTTTAACAAAAGAGATGTGTAGCATATAGCACGGAAATTGTGTTACATACGTAAAACCTTCTAGCATCAAAAACTTTTAGGGGTACTCGATCCAGACCCCAGACGCCTACGTTTACTGTACTTTTCATGAGATACTTTAACGCGCTTCATGCGTACAACTGATGGTTGTTTTTAGAACGAAGCAATACTGCCGCTAATCGGGCTGATGAACATTGCTGGCTCCCAGAGCGTTCAATTCTTTTGAGATATTTTCCCGCAATGTGCTCGAGTGGTAGAGCTACTCCTCACCCACTTCACTCCTCCTCACCTACCCCATTCATCACATGACCTCCAAGTTAACCAACCAGCGTTGAGCACCTTTCTCCTCCCCTCTCATGCAATAACGATAATATTCACTGTCGAGCCTCACTCCCTCGTTTCCTCAAGATTTTGTTTGGGCTTCACGATATGTCGAACAAATAGCCAAAGAACGTTCCACCTTAAGAGCTCCTAGAAGGTTGTTTCAAATGTTGATGTTATGTGAATATTACAAATCGGAAATTATAATAAAAACCACGGAATATATTTCCAGCTCAATCGATGAAGTAAAGCGTTGTAGGTTTTTGGCAGCGAAGTGCAAGACCGGTAGATTCACAAGATATGTGCGGGGTGCTCACTATGACGTACTACTCTTAAAAGTTCTCCTATGTCTAAATAACTTGGTGCTTCCAACTGCTCGATTCGTGTAAGTTGGTTTATGGACCGCGTTCGCAAGTTGAGCTGAGCGGAAGCGACGAAAGCATTCAACGACTGAAAGGAGGATACAAGACTTCGAGAGGCCATCATGTCAGCCACAAAGCTCCCGCAAGCCATGCCCACTAGACGCTTGCCCCCTTCTAAGACTTTCTCGCTTCCCCATGCCAGACCTAAGAAAAACGTCCTCATTGATTAGACCAATCCTATGATTCTCGCGATTGTTTACGGTCGTAGGAGTTGTTCACCGTGACAGCGATGCTTGACATGTTAGAGCATACGTGAGTTTGGTTCTCAACGTCGTAGCTGGAAATTCGGTGATCATGAACGATCGTCGTTTCCTTCTAGGCAAACGCAGCAAGGCAGGCAGTTTAAAGGTGCGCTGCTAGAAATTCACGCAAAGCATAATTGCAATCGATTTGCTGGTGTAGGTCGGCTGGAGCACGAGTCGGGGCACATCGAAACGACAGAAAAACATCCCTCTCCGAGTGCGTGTGTCGTCCCTTATGAACAAGTCAACATAATAGATATTCATAAATCAAAGCCGGACTAGAGCGTCCTTGCTTGGCAATATTGTTTGACGCGATATACGTAACTCGGTTTCACAAATTGCGTTTGTTGACTGCTTGGCTCAGTTTGAGACGCTTAGCCGGCCGACGACTGCGTATCGGCTTTATTTATTCTGCATTTATTTGTTCATGTTTTATTATTATGTCTATTTCAGCGCTGTACGTACGTCGTGCTTGCTGGGCAGCGCGAGAACCTCGTGGCTTTTCCCGATCTACAATTATGAGTAACAATTAAAACGTTCTCGTTTTGCCACATATCTTTCTTGGTTCAGAAGGAGGACGTCAATAGGTCAAGTAGTAATACACACACCGTTTAATTAGTTATTCTCGAACTGCCTTACCTTTTCTACTTCGTTTTCATCACTCGCGTCTTTCTTCTCTTAGATTTTTCACACCCTCCCAAGACAGATACTGAGAAGCACAATGAATCTCATCGAGACATAGTTTTTGAACTGGTTTGAGATTGAGTTTTCAGTTGTTTTCAATTGCTCTAATCTGCATATGTGTAAGCCTAGACGACGGCATCCCTGAGGTTTTCGCCGTCGTGTCCAACATTGCCATAATCCAGTTGTTTCGTCACCTGGAGGTTCTTGCTCAGCTTGCGTTCCATTTCTAACCCCATTGTGTTGCGCATATATCGCATAATGCACATCGTGTCACACTACTCCTGTTGTTGTTCTTCGTCAAGAATTTTCATGGAGCTTCGATAGGTTACCAGACATTGCGAGTGCTTTGCCTCCGCTGGGTCGGGGAGCGAAGGCCAATTCATTTATTAGATCACCTGTCTAGGGAGCCGTCTCCGTAGTCGTCCTTGTAGATCGATACAAAACCGTATGAAACCACAGTGGCTGGACAGTCGTCTCCATAATATATATATATATATATATATATATATATATATATATATATATATATATATATATATATATATATATATATAGTGTATATTATGAAGAACTCAGGGTCAAATCGCCCCTGTAAACTACTCATCGCAAGAAGAAAGTAGGTCGTTTGGTCCTTGGCAAAGAGCCCAATTAGGAAAATGATTAATCTCCGGGTTAATTAGGTTGTTAATTATTTTTCGTAATTAACTTTCTTAATATTGTGTTTAAGGGCATAGTTTTAATTTGAAAATCGCTCAGCATCGTCAAAACACACTAAATCAACAAATTGCAGAACGATAAAAGGCACGGGAAGCATTTTACGGCTTTCTGAAAAACCGTACAAATTCGACGGGTTTTTAAGTTTCGGTTTCCTATCGGAGCGCATCGTCGCAGCGACGGCACCGCGCACCGTGGAGAGGTAGTGCAACCAGCCTCTGCTGCGTCGGGCGATGACAGCGCAGCAGAGGTTGGTTGCACTATCTCACCATGGGGCGCGGTGCCGTCGGTGCGGAGATGCGCTCCGATAGCAAACCGAAACTTAAAAACCCGTCGAATTTGTGCAGTTTTCCAGAAAGCCGTAAAATGCTTCCCGTACCTTCTATCATTCTGCAATTTGTTGATTTAGTGTTTTTCGACGATGCTGAGCAATTTTCTAATTGAAACCATGCCCTTAAACACAATATTAAAAAAGTTAATTGCGCAAAAATAATTAACTACATGATTATCTCGGAGTTTAATAATTTTCCTAAATGGGCCCCTGGCTCAGGACCAAAACGGCACAAGCCTTTTTTCGTTGCGATGAGTAGATTTCACTGGAGCGATTTCGCGTGAGTTCTCTGCAACACCCTGTATATATATGGGTTTGGCCGACGAGAGTCGGCGACCGTTTCATGCACAGCCGAGCCGCCGAGTTGAGGAGAAAGAAGAAGTAGCTCGAGGAGTTGTTGGTTCTGGCGGTCGGAATGAGCGGCCATGATTTACGGGTGTCTTAGAGCAAGTGTTTAAGAGACGTTGGAACCTGACAACTGGAGGCTCGTCCGGGAAACTAAGATGTCTCATCGACCGCTTTTCGTGCCGCCGGACTTTCTCCGTACGATGATGCAGCAAACGGATGGTTCAGCGCTCCATCGGGAACAAATCGCCGCCCACATTCGCGAGCTCTTGATTGCCGCGCCCATCGAGCTTGCAGAAGGTGAGCTCGACCCTGAGCTGCCTCAGCCCTTGCAGCCTTTGTTGCCTCAGCCCTTGTTGCCTCAGCCCTTGTCGCCTCAGCCCTTGTTACCCTCTCCGTTGGTAACGCCAGCCGTCACTGCGACCAACGGAGCGCCCGACCTAGATCCCATGCATGCCCTGTGGATGCATGGGATCTTAGCATGTCCTCCCAGAGAACCTGGGAGGCCATGCATGCCCAGCCTCCCAGGTTCTCTGGCTTTGGAGATCTACAGTCACCAGAATAATTCATAGAGAAGCTTGAGAGTTACTGCCTAATTCACGGTGTCAAGCCAGAGGATCGCATCAGCCGTGTTGTTCCCGCAGTTCTCGACGGAAGTGCCAAGCTGTGGTTTCGCTTCGCGGGGGAGTTTACGAGCTGGTGCAGCTTTGTCACCGCGTTCCATAGTCAGTTTGCGCCGGTGGACAAGAAGAAGCGACTGAAAGAGGAGCTGCGGAAACGAACTCTACACCCCGAGGAAAACCTGAAGCAGTTCATATATGTCATCAGCAGTTACTACGACAGGATCGGCGAGCCTGTGACAGATGCGCAGAAGGTGGAGAGGGTACTCCGACAGATGCATCCGCAGTTCCGGGATCTCGTTGAAGGAAGGACCTTCGCCACGCTCAAGGAACTCGCCGACGCTGCGCGATGGATTAATGGAGCGCGTGTGGCGACGTCTCCAATATGTACCCCCTCCCCAACTTTCAAACCAAGTGGCCCGGGACATGGTGTTCCAAAGTCGAACGGCGACGCCAGTGACTCGTCCAGTTCCGGTGACTCGAACGGCGACGCCAGTGACTCGTCCAGTTCCGGTGACGGATCAGAGTATAGCAGCCTGGACCACGCCTACCCTCACTGCTCCAAACGCGTACCCCTGGTGCCTGCATCCGGCGGCCCTGCAACCTTCGTACTACTGAGACCAATTCGGTGCTGTCGCGACGCACAGCGTGGCACCGTTCCACATGGGTTTCGGCAGTTTCGGCAGCCCAATCCGACAGCAGGCCGTGCCCCAAGAAAACAGCTATGATCGTCAGCTACAGTGTCACCGGTGCGGGGGCGTGGAACACATGTCACGTCAGTGTCCCACGAGCGCACGCTGGGGCCGGGGCTGACCTCGCTGTTTTCGCTGCAACGAGCCCTGGCATATGCAAGCGAGTTGTCCGGGAAACGACAGGCAGTAGACGCCGCACCGGCAGGCGTCTACATGTCAGTGCAGGTAGCTGCAGCAGCCGGTGGGAAAGAGCCGCTTCTGGAGCTTCGCATAGGGGACAGAATCTTTCGCGCACTCCTGGACACCGGGTCAAGCGTCAGCCTAGCAGGAAATGCAGCTATTGAGACAGCAGTGGCTGGAGGAGCGACTGTTCGAGAAGAGCAGCACTGCGTTTGTCTTGCAGCCGGTTGGTCTCAGACAACAAGCTCCGTACGATGGCGAGTGCATTGGGTAGGGGGATCACGTAAGCAGCGATTCCTCTACATGCCAGGCCTTTGCAGGGACATAGTGCTAGGCAGAGACTTTCTGAACGCTACTGGCATCTCCATACATATTTTTTCGAGCGGTTGGACGATCGGGTCTGAACAACAGAAGCGTGTCCCGTTTTCCAAAGGTGAAATCTAAAGAGAAGAGTCCGGTCAGGCCAATAACGAACAAGCGTATAGCTTAGAGCAATTGTTCGCCCAGTCAAGTGAAGGCCCTTGTGTGCAGAGGAGCCTATGGCACAGCTGAGCGTATACATCATTCGGCCATTGCCTATATCAAAACGCCACCACAAATATCTTCTCGTGGTCATCGACAAGTTAACGGAGTTTGTTGAACTATTTCCACTTCGAGCTCCGAGCAGTAAGGCCATCCTGGAAAAGATGATGGAGGTGTTTTGTCGGCATGGCTTGCCAAAAAAGCATATCCAGTGACAATGGAAGAGTCTTCGCCTGCGGATGATCAGTTCCTACGAGAGAATGACCGGTGTCAGGCCAAGATGCCTACAGATGATCGGCATCAGCTGCACGACGACAATACTGACGTTGACTATGCAGAGCATCCGGATGTTTTAACCATGCTGGCAAAGTTTGGCTCACTATTTGACAAACGTCCTGGTTGCACGGGACTGATGGAGCACAGCATCAACACTGGAGATTCCGTGCCGATTCGCTGCAGGCTTCGCCCGGTCAATGCTCACAAATGGCAGATTATGGATTCCTGCATCGAAGAGATCTGCTGCAGCAGGACTTGATACAACCCAGCTCGAGTCAGTGGTCCTGTGCCCCAGTCCTGGTTGCGAAAAAGTCGGGAGGGTACCGACTAGCTGTGGATTACCGGCCGCTCAATGCTAAAACCCAAGTTCCAGTATACCCAATGCCACGGACAGACTGGGTACTGGCAGAGTTGGGCAGAGCTCAGTGGTTCGAAAGCTTCGACCTGTCCCAAGGCTTCCTCCAGATTCCTGTCCGCCACGAGGATATCCCCAAGACTGCATTCATATGCCACAAGGGTACATTTGAATTCAAAAGGATGCCCTTTGGCGTGGCTGGTGGACCAGCCACATTCCAAGCTCTCATGGACAAATTACTTGAGGGAATCAAGCACCAATTTTGTATGGCCTTTTTGGATTATGTCTTGATATACTCCTGTTCATTTGAAGATCACTTGCGGCATATTGAAGTGGTGTTGTCTAGGATCGCACACGCTGGACTTACCATCAACCCAACGAAGACACAAGCCTGCAGGCGGTCGCTGAAATTTCTTGGGCACATAATTTCACCAGGAGAGTGCAGGCCTGACCCGGATAAAGTTTCAGCTGTACGCGACTTCCCAACCCCCAAAGTGTCAAGGACATTCACGCCTTTCTTGGATTGGCCCAAGTACTACCGGTCTTTCCTGCCAAAGTTCTCTAAAGTGGCCCGTTCTTTGACCATTCTTCTACAGAAGAATGTGTCCTGGCGTTGGAGCAACCAACAAGAAATGTTGTTTCAGCAGCTCAAAACCGTGCTGGCAGACGAGGTGGTGGTTGCACTCCCTGATCTCAACCGACCGTTCGTGGGGGAGACCGATGCGAGCGGCACCGGCATCGCAGCAGTCCTCTTGCAGGACGCGGAGGGACAACTGCAGCCAGTGTCATTTATTAATCGATATCTGAACGCAGCTGAAAGGAACTACAGCGTACAAGAATGGGAGTGTTTGGTCGTAGTCTGGGCCATTGACAACTTCAGGCCGTATTTGGAACATACCAAGTTTGAGGTACACACCGACCACGCTTCTCTCAAGTGGATGTTCACCACGGAACAGACTTCAAGCAGGGTACGTCGATGGGTGCTACGCTTGCAAGGTTTCGACTGCCTCATCAGACACCGTCAAGGAACAGCAAACATCCCAGCTGATGCTTTAAGCAGGTTCCCTGCTCCATTCACGGTACCGCCGACGGAAGCACCGGACACCGAAACCGATGAATGGTTCCCCACAGAGACGGTCGAGCCAGAGCACCGACTTCGGTTCGAGGAAAATGCCACAGTGGAGGAGACGGACATATCACTCCTACTCAATGCATCCCAGCTTGCTGATGAACAGCAGAAAGATCCTGAAATCTCCGAGGTAATTCGCAACCTCCAAGACCGAACCTTACCGACCGACGAAACAGAGGCACGTCGAATACAACATGTTTCTGAGGATAGTGAAATCGATCATGACGGACAGCTACTAAAAGTTTCAGGGGAAAGAAAACTCATCTGGGTTCCAAAACAAATACGCCAGACGGTACTGCAGTTGTCACACGATAATCCTTGAAGTGTACACTTGGGGTACTTCAAGACTCTGGAGCGGGTCGCTGAGAGGTATTTTTGAATCGGTATGAGGTCTGACGTTTCACGCTATGTGCGATCTTGCCCGTCCTGTCAGACTCTGAAGCATCGTCGTCAAAAGCCTGGGAGACTAATGGACAGTACTTGAGCAGAGGAACCTATGGCACAGCTGAGCGTAGACATCATTGGGCCATTGCCTATATCAAAACGCCACCACAAATATCTTCTCGTGGTCATCGACAAGTTCACGAAGTTTGTTGAACTATTTCCACTTCGAGCTCCGAGCAGTAAGGCCATCCTGGAAAAAATGATTGAGGTGTTTTGTCGGCATAGCTTCCCAAAAAGCATATCCAGTGACAATGGAAGAGTCTTCGTTTCCCGGCTGTGGAAGGGCGTCATAAAGCACCTCGGCATCAAAGACCGCCACACGGTAGCGTACCGCCCTGCAGGGCAGATGGTAGAGCGGCATAACGCAACAGTAAAGCAGTGCCTCATGGCATACTGCCATGACCATCGTGACTGGGACCAACGTATCCCTGAAGTTTCATTCGCGATGAGAACTTGCGAAAGTGTGACCACAGGGTACACGCCAGCTTTTCTGTGCTATGGACGACAGCTCCGCAAACCATGAGAACAAAACACCTGTCAACTTCCTACACCAGACCGCCGAACTCCAGGCTTCGTGGCAGAGGTGACATCTAGGCTGGAAGACGCACACAAGTCTGCGCTAGAGAACCAGAGAAGAGCCCAAGAGCAGCAGCGCCGCTACTACAACAGAAATCGACGCCAGTGTAACTTTAGGATCGGTGATCTAGTGCTCCGTTATCTGCACACTCTGAGCGATGCCAGCAAGGGCGTGGCGGCAAAATTGGCACCGAGACGCTCTGGGCCATTCGTGGTGGTGGGGAAAGTGGGGCTGAACGACTATCGCTTGAAGGACCGCAATACTGGACGACCAGCGGAACTGGCACATGCTGACCAGCTGCTGAAGATTTATGAAGATCGGCTGAACCTATTAATCTAAGGGGGAGGATTGTAAGGTAGGGGTTTGGCCGACAAGAGTCGGCGACCGTTGTCATGCACAGCCGAGCCGCCAAGTTGAGGAGAAAGAAGAAGTAGCTCGGGGAGTTGTTGGTTCTGGCGGTTGGAATGAGCGGCCATGATTTACTGGTGTCTTAGAGGTGTTTAAGAGACGTTGGAACCTGACAATATAAATATATATACATATATATATATATATATATATATATATATATATATATATATATATATATATATATATATATGTATATATTGAGACAAGGAAAAGAAAAAGGAGAAGAAGAAGAGGTCGTGTGGAGAACAGGGGACTGAATTTTGGGTTGCCCGTTTAGCCCATGAGCTGAGACTCCCGCAACATTTGGTGGCAGCGGTGGGATTACGAAATGGCAACCCAATCGGAGGCAAGTGGCGTGATCTCAAATTCCGCGGCGATGCACATCACGGAGCGGTTAGCTAATCTGCTCGCCGAAAGGAGTGCTACGGACATTGTGAACCTGCTTGGAACCCTCGGCGATTGCCTCGCAACCCGTCTGTCTCTGCTGGAAACTGCGGTCGAACGTCAGGTTGCCGATGTAGGACAACGCCTCAATGATGGCCTTTCGTCCATTGAATCTCGGATTCGACTGCCTGTGCACCACGGACTGCCACTCAAGCTGCCGACATTTGATGGGCAGTCGTCTTGGCAAGCCTTCATCATCCAATTCGAAACGGTTGCAGACTTTTACGGGTTCGACTCAACGTCCAGAGCTCGTGCAATGGTGGCCCAGTTGAGGGGAACGCTGCTGAATGTTTGGAGAGCATGTCTGCAACAAGTCGTTCCTCATATCAGCTATTCATAGAAGCCCTAAAGTCCCGCTTTGGTGATGAACATCTCCAGCAATTTCACCTGACTGCTTTGAAGCAACACCGCCAAGGCACGGACACACTCCAGGAGCTAGCTGACGTAATCCAGCGGATGGCGAGAAGAGCGCTCGTCGGATGTACGGAAGTCGACGTGGAGCAGATAGCAACCACTGCTTTCATCGACGCAATCGAAGACACCGACATTCAGCTTCTTGTGCGACTCGCCCGCCCAACCACGACTCGTGCAGCACTGGCTCGCGCACTCGAAGTTCAAGCAGCCAACAAAGCAATGGACATGGTGTCGACATCTGGAATCCAGCTTCCGAGGCTGGCTCAACGATCTTCACCGGTACGTTCAAGTAAACGTCGTTGCTTCACGTGTGGTGACATTGGGCACTTAGCTCGATCCTGCCCAAATCACTTGGCCCCGTGCAAAACGCAACCTATACCAACGCCAAACGTTTCAAGTGACAGTGAGCATGGCAAGGTTGAGTCTCATGTAGTGCATCATGTTCCTCTGGTGACAACGCCACTGCGCACCTCACCAACGCCATGTCTTTCAGTTCATCTTCATGAGTTGGGACAACATGTGAATGCTATCGTGGACACCGGAGCTGCAGTAAGTCTAATTGATTATGCATTACTGCAATCAGCGAAGTGTACCACGCCCAAAACACTTCCTGGTACCGTCTGTCTTATATCAGACGACGGTTCTACAATCGAACAAGAAGGGCAGATCTCGTTGACTGTAGAAACCTTAGGAATAACAGTCAACCTCCCCTTTGTAATTGTGCGCAAGTTACATTGGTCAATGATACTCGGCCGTGACTGGTGTTCAAACGTCCAGCTCTCTCTATCGTTTCGAGGAGGTGAACATTGTTTGTCAGCACTACCAACTTTGAGTATTGGCGATCAGTCCACTTGGTCTGCGACAGAGTTGCCCCAAGGAGATAGCGTGGAAAGCAAAGAAGCAACTTCCTGGAATTTTGAGTGCTTATTCGATGGATTTGTCCTAGCATGGTCCAGCTTGAAAAACCTGACGAAGACCGCTGCAGCCCAAGTATGTTCTACCGTCGCAAATGCTACGACATTTGTGTCTACACTAATGGCACCGATGGTCAATCGAAAACCACAGAAGGTGTTCCGTATGGTTGCAGCATCGGACATTGTTGTACCTAAGTTATCTGCAGTTTGGGCTACAGCAATAATTCCGGGTTCAATGACGTCAAGAGATATCCTAGTTGAATCACTGCTACAATCTCGTCCTGGGATGGAGTTTGCTATACCTCGCTGGTTGTTTCCTGCGAGAAGGGAGTTTGATTCTTCCAGTTCTAAACCTGACAAATGGTGACCTGCTCCTGAAATCCGGTGAAGACTTCGGACCTGTGACATTTGCCCTCTCACATGCCACTGTCGCGACAATTAGTGCGGCACCAAACGATGTCTTTCCCGCAAGATTGTCTTGAAAAAGCTAGTGATCTTCCATGGTCGGAATTTAATTTCGGCAACAACTTAACAGAACAACAAAAGGCACAGATACAAGAACTGCTCTTGGACTTTCGGCAGTGCATTGCTATTACACCAGAAGAGCTAGGGTGCACACCACTTGTGCGCCACACCATCAATACTGGTGATCACGCTCCAGTACATCACAATCCAAGACGTGTTTCGATGAGAGAACGGGAGGAGATAAACCACCAGGTAGACGACATGCTTCAAAGGGACATTATAACTAGCTCCAACAGTCCTTGGTCGTCACCAGTTGTCCTGGTTAGAAAAAAGACTGCTCTACAAGATTCTGCGTGGACTACCGGAAACTTAACAGCATAACAAAACCAGACGTGTATCCTTTGCCACGACTTGACGATGCCCTTGATCGCCTTCATGGTGCCAGCTACTTTACTACTCTGGATCTCATGTCCGGATATTGGCAAGTGGAGCTGGAGCCGAAAGATTCCGAAAAACTGCCTTTGTGACTCCTGACGGATTGTTCCAGTTTAACCGTCTTCCATTCGGACTCTGCAATGCACCTGCGACGTTCCAACGCCTCATGGATAGGCTGCTTGGACACCTGAAGTGGACGATGGCGTTAGTTTATCTTGATGATGTCATCGTATACGCAAACACATTGTATTGAGGCATGGTGCACCCCGTCAGATAATATCTGACAGGGGAACGTCATTTATGTCCCGTACTTTCGGTTGTGCTTTGCGAGATTACGGAATTAAACATGCGGCCGCTTCACCCTACCATCCTCAAACGAATGGCCTAGTAGTGCGTACCAACCGCAGCATTGGAGATATATTAGCTGCGTTCGTCAATAAATCTCACAAGAACTGGGACACGTTCATTAGCACAGCGGCGTTCGCTTTGAACACTTCACAACAGGAAGTGACCGCCAAATCTCCATTTGAGCTTGTTTACGGAAGACTCCCGACGCTTCCGCAGGAATCATCGATGGGCGCTGCGTGGACCCGTCGGGCGCGAAAGTATGAAGGCAACTTCGCTGAACGACTAAGTGAAGCCAGAAAACTGGCACGGCTGGCAATTCTAAATAAACAATCAAAGTTGGCCGAACGTCACAACAGAGACAGCCCATTGCCGTCGTTTTCACCAGGCGATGTGGTGCTTCTTCGAAGGCACCTAAGATGTCCAAAGCACTCGGAAAAGCTTTTGCCCAGATACTGCGGACCTTTCAAAATCAGCAGGCAACTTGGACCCGTAATGTACCGTCTCGAAAACCTTGACACTCTGCCTCAGCGTGGGCGGCGCCACAATTTGACAGCCCATTCAAGCCATCTGAAACTTTATGTCACACGTGGTGACTATCTTAGCATCGTCCGGGACGGACTTCCAAACAGAGAGGGGCGAGTGTAGCGGACAAAGGAAAAAAGGAGAAGAACAAGAGGTCGAGTGGAGAACGGGGGACACAATTTTGGGTTGCCCGTTTAGCCCATGAGCTGAGACTCCCGCAACAATATATATATATATATATATATATATATATATATATATATATATATAGATATATATATCAGCTTAACGTTTGAAATTTGGGAAGACCGAGGATAACTTTTCAGAGTCATTTGCTGGGAATCAAGGAAGATCAACCTCATTCGTGATTCTTGCCTTGCCCTACCGTTGACGGACCCGTAACTTGGGCTTCTCTGGATTCATGGCCGCGGTGAGAACGCTCTCCTTGGCTGTTCGCCAGTCTGTTCTTAAGAAGTAGCCACTCCACGTTTCCCTTTTGCAAACAGTTCCCGAATGTGTCCTCCCGGTCCCGGTACGACGGGTCGTTGGCTATACGCCTCTTGTATTCAGCCGGTATTTCTAGATTCTTTTTCGAGTCATACCACCAGGGGTTCAACTTGTGAAGCGCCAGTAAAAATGGCCTCCCTGAGGGTCAGGTTGTCTTGTCCCGGACCTTCCTAGAAGTTGTAGGTCACGGCCGGGTGATCGTGAACTGCCGCGCTGGATTCGGTGGCAGAGCCTCTAGGAAAGAAGCTCAACAACGAGAGTAACGATTGATAAAAACAAATATATTAAAACTCCGACAGCAAACTTGGTCACAAGACTGTACTGTCCGCTCACGGAAGTAGTAAGACTAAAAACGCTCCTTCGCGCAAAGCGCCCATGGCGCACGGTGAGACCCAAAAAACTGCTTGTCGCTCGCGACAAAGGTACGCGGACTGGCGGACCACGGGAGATAAATTACTCATCGCGCGGGCTCGTTCTAACTCAATGTTTTCTCACCAGCGCGGTTGACAAAACTAGCCGCTGACACAGGGCCTGTCCAATTAGGACAACTATATAGGATATATTGGCCCCAGTGCCAACGGGTCCTCCCCAATCACAAGGAAGTCATGGAACTCTTTCTTTCTCTTCTCTAAGAAGAAAGAGAATGCTAAACCCTTTGGGGAACTCTCCCATTGGGGCGATACTTTACGTGGAAAAGACCCCCACTTCGCGGCGTCAAAACAAATTTGCGACGTGTCCTTTCAAGCCATCGAGAAAAACGGAATGAAGTCCAAGTGGAAAGAGACCGGCGCCCCTGATCGCCCAAACGCCATTGTAGTCGTCTTCCTACTGGACAAGCCGTCACTGGGAACGCGCCGCGACGACAAAGCCGCAATGTGCGCCACCACCGCGCGGCGACAGGCAAGAATGTCTGTCTCCTTCCCGGGCCAAAGATTAGAAAGGGCTCAATCTGCTCATCCCCCTATCCTAGGGGCGAGCCGTCGGGGTACCCTCATCCGAACGGTTGAAGGTTGACCATCTCAGTTCCCAGGAAACGATCAAAGCCTCAAGCGATCCCTTCATGCCAACCCTGAAAACTGTGCCAGGACATCTGGACTGGCCAGAAGTTATTATAGCAGAACGATCACAACACCGTTAAATGAAAGATAAAAAGTAAAACGCGTCAACTCAAGCAGAACCCCGTACGCAAAGCGACGACAGAAGTAGAACAAAACATGGATGCTAAAAAAGAAACCCTGAGCATCAGTCGTACTTTTGTATAGCCGTCTCACTCGCGCCGAAAACAACCGCGATAAGGGATTACAGAAGTAAAGAAAAGGTTACAAAGGATATGCGACGCAGCATGAAACTCTCCGAAACACTACAGCTAACAACTCGCAACCAGCAGCTTCCTCAAAATTAAAAAAAAAAAAAATTTATATAAAAATTTTTGAAACCCAAATAAACCAAGCCACCGGCCAAAACATGTGACACAGTATTGTTCGGCAAAACATTTCTATACAAACATTCACGTTGCCGTTGCAGTGATCTCCTTCCCACAGGCACCCTGACCGAAACCGCGCGCATCTCTAGAGCGGTAACGCACTCTCCTGTCCCCATGACATTACTTATCGCTCCAGCAGTTGTTGGGCAACCTTGAGAGCGCGTCTGCATTTACGCGTTCATTTCCCTTCCTCTGCGTCACTGTCACTTGGTAGTGCTGCAGTGCCAGCGATTACCTGATCAGCTCAGCGCACTTCGGGGGCTGGCGGTCAGATAGGAAAACGGTTATGGTCGAACACCAAGTTAGCCTGCGCTCCAAACAGTAAATTGTCAAATTTCTGCAACACCCAAATAACGGAGATAGCCACCTTCTCTATAGTTGCCCAGCGTGACTAAGTGGGAAGAAAATTTGTCGCTGTCGAAAGCGACAGCCCCTCCCTCCCTCCATCCAACACCTGAGCGAGACAAGCCCCGGCGGCGAAATCTGACGCATTAGTAAACAACCAGTACGGCAAACCGGGGTCCAGCGTTTCGAGAGCCGTGTGCGTTCATGAGAGCTGCTTTCAGTCCCTCGAAGGCGCGCTCGGCTTGGACTCCCCACGGAACTGTGTTCGGCACCCGCCTAACGATGAACTCGATGAGAGGTAGGGCCAGCTCCGCGTAACCGGGGACGTATCTCGATGATAACCGCAAACGCCGAGCATGCTCCTCACCTCTTTCCTTGTGACGTGCCGGTAAAGCCCGCTGAGTGCCTCAAGCTTTATGGGGTCCGGGGCATGCCTACCCGAGCTGATCACGTGCCGCAGGTACGCGATCGACGGTCGGGCGATTTGACATTTGTCCCTCGCGACGGTCAAGCCCAGGGCAGCGAGTTCAGAAACAACGAAACACCAGTGCTCTAGGTGCTCGACCCACGACCCTGAGAATATCGCGATATCGTCGAGGTACGCACAGGTGTAGTCGTGATGCTCTCGCCGGAGCGAGCTTATTATCCATTGAAATGTCGCCGCGGCATTTTTCAGTCCGAAAGGCATGACCCGCCAAGCGTATCGGCCATCGCGCGTGACAAAGGTCGTGTAACTCCGAGTCTTAAGAGCCAGGGGCACCTGTAAATACCCGCGGCGGATATCGACGTGGGAAATGTATGCGGCTCGACCTACCCTCAGAATTAACTCCTGCGGCAGCATCATCGGGAAGGCATCGTCACGGGTGAGCTCATTGAGCTTCGGTAATCAATTTACATCCGCATGCCGCCGTCTTTCTTGGCCACGCGGACGACGGGGTGCGCGAACTCACTCTCGGCGGGATATACCATTCCCAGCTCGAGAAGCTCGCCCACCTGCCTTGTTAACTCCCCTTTCAACACGTCGGGAATTCGATAACGGTGCGAACTCTTTCGTAGACAATCCTCCTTCAAAGTGATGCGATGTTCGCCCACATCAGCCACTCGGGGCCGCACGGCGAACAGTTGACCGAACTCGGACAAGAAGTCCCGCATCTGAGCCCTTTTTGGGTTCGCTCAGGTGGGTCAAGGCAACACCACCTAGACAAGGAGAAGGCCTCCGCACTGCCTCCGTGACGTCACGCACCTTGCCCGTCGACGAGAGCTGCTGAGACGCAGAAGCTTCCCGCGCGGCGCTTACTAGAGTTGCGTAAAACGCCTATTTCTGCATTGCCGCGATAGATGCATAGCACATGAAATTTTCAAACGAATACTAAGTTACATGGAGATGGAATACTGCTGCTGCGCTCCATCACGGCGGTCGTGACTGCTTCCGATGGCATTAAAAGAAAGGTACACAAGGCCCGGCTACATCGGAAAATATTTATTACAATATAAGTACAGTGTATCACAAGGAAGACGCGAACTTTTACCTTTTAGTACGGCCATTATGACAGACACAACTACATTGTGCGACGAAAAAAACCTGAACAAACCAGCTTTAGAAAAGAAAAAAGAAACGCAAGCCACTTGATCATTCATAACAATGTATCAATAAGGTAGGACAACGAAGAAACTTTCAGCATTTGGTACAGTAATATTTACAGCCATAATCAAATTGTGCGACAAAACGAAATACTAAACTGGCCAACGTTAACAACAAAACAAACTAGCCATTAGAATATTTATTACAATGTATGAAGAGCATCCTAAAGAACAAACTTTAAGCATTTGGTAGTCATAATCACAGCCATAATCACTTTGTGCAACAAAGTGATTATGGCTGTTTTTAATCAACAAAGTGATTAACAACAGTGCGTCAGCCCTCTCATCATCATGCAACTCATCGTCACAAATGTCATCGAGCAATGAGAAAGCCAGTCCAAGCATTCTTCCTACCTTGTCCTCCTGTTGATGGGCCTTCTTTTCAATATAGCGCTCCACGTCGTCCAGAAGGTTATCCAGCACACGAACGTCACGGATTTTGCCAGGAATGCACACATCATCCGACACCAACGGAGCGTACTTAAAATACACGCGAACGGAGAGATCTTGTGACACTACCACAGACACAAGCAGCTCAGGGGCTTGCAATGCCGGTTCGATGTGGGCGAAGGTGAGGCACGTCTCACATGCTGTTGTACACCAAAACTTCCTATCTCGCCGCTCGTTAACACGAGAAATCAGTTCACAGAGATTTTGAACTTTGTGCTGTTTTTCCTCTTCTTCAAACACTGTAAGGGACTCTTGAATGGTTTTTTGGAGCAGCTGATTTTCAGGTCGCTTTCTTTTCACTTCAGGCACTTCTCGAGACTTGCGCTCATCCGAGATATACGAAGGACAGTCAGGAAAAATGGCTGAGAAGGCGTCTGGAGTTGGCCACATCAACTTCATGGGAGCTTCAATCGTTATTCCATCGCAGTCCGTATACGTGGACGTTGTACGCAGATGCTCCGGTTTGAAGTGACGCTCGCAAACCTGCGCGTGACAGAAATAAAACACCAATTAGTATTTCTTGGGATGATTACGAGACATATTGGCCATTCGGAAGACGCACGCTGGATGCAGCTTACCTTGGGGTCCTTCAACAGCCCCACGTCGACGTCGCGCCCCCGGACAGCCCGCTGCCATTCCGCTCTTTGCTTAACGTCTCTCGGGAAAGAAAACAAGCGAACTTTGGGACCATTCTCGTAGTTCCCTCGGCAGTTCGGTACACAACACCGCCCCATGTCGCAGTATGCATTCGTCAACGAAATAAGTTCGTCGAAAACGGGCACTGCAACAAGGAACGGCCGTACGATGACAGAAAAACAAGCAGCGCACATGCTGTCAGCAACCCGCAAAAATGGCGACGGCTTCCCTCCCGGGTTCGCGTACGACGGTGTCGCAGCTAGCAAGCTAGCGCCATCTGTCGGGAGGCGAGATAGTTAGGAGCTTTGAAATTTCTGGGGCAAGGTGCGATGACGTCAGAGAGCAGGAGGGAGAAGTGCGGAGGCCTTCAGTCTAGGTGGTGTTGGTCAAGGCCTCCTCAGGGAACACCGCGGTATCGGGAGAACCCAGAGAGGACTTCGCGGCGTATAGCCGACCTCCTTGAAATCGTCATCTTCGTGACAGATCAGCCCCACCTGCCCCACCCTCGCGTGGTACCGTCTAAGCATATTGGCGTGCACCGTGCCTCTCCTGCCCTGTTAGGTCTCTATCACGTACGAGTGATCGTGATATTTTGCAACGACAGTGTGCGCTTTGCTCCACTTAAGGAGCATTTCCTCTTGCGTATTCGTATCAAACACGAGAACGTCGTCCCCTACTTCAAATTGCTTTGCCTTGGCCTTTCGGTTATTGTAAGAGGCGTAGTCTCTCTGTCGCAGGATGGACGTATGCTGCGCAGCGCTTGCCGCCCTCTCCAACTTATTCCTCAGCTAATGAAGGCACGCCGCCGGCTGTTCTCGCAGGGTTGGTGGCATCTCGACCTGGCCCGTCCAAGCGTCCTTGAGTATGGACAGTGGACCGTTCGTAGTGCGGCCGTACAACAAGTAGAATGGTGACTCTCCCGTAGTTTCATGGGGACCCTCTCGATGCCCAAAGCATATACGGGACAAACCTGTCCCACTGCTTGCCCTAATCCTTGATCACAAAATGGAGCATATTCATGAAAACTCTATTCCACCTCTTGGCGCAACCATTGCTTTTGGTATACCCTGGTGTCGAAAACCTGGGCGCGCACCACAATCGCGTCTAAAACTCCTGCGTCAGGCCAGCGGTAAATTTCGTTTCTTGGTCGCTCGCTATTTTCTCCGGCACCCCGTCACGGCTGAATATTCTAAGCAGTGCCTCGCTGGTTGACTTAGGAGTCAAAGACCTAAGACAGACTACCTCTGGCCACCTCGTGGGCAGGTCTACCACGCAAAGAGCGTTCCTATGACCTCTGGCAGATGGTGGGTCCAGGGGCCGAATACATCCATGTTTAAACACTGAAACGGAAACACTGGACGGGGCGCGTGAGTGGTGTGATCGGAATACGTTCGTCTGTGCGCCTATCATTTCTCAACTGGTAGACGTGGCAGGAGTGGCAGTGTTCCTTTACCTCAGCCTCCATGGCTGGCCATTAGAAAGTGTGTTTAATGTGCGCCATTGTCTTCTTAGCTCCGAGATGACCGCCCCATGGCGATTCGCGTGCCAACTGCAACACCTCTTTCCGTCGCCCACTTGGAGCACCAACTGTTTTACACTTTTCGCAAAGAGTTTGTCGTGGTGCCACAGAGATCTGTCCTCCATGATATCCCCCCTTCCCGACTTTGACGTCAGTGAATGGTTTTTCTTAGCGTAGGGTCCCCCGTTGTTCGTCTGTCAGCTCCTCCTTCCTAGATCCCTTAGAGCAAAGGACCTCCCGCTCGAACGCGGGGCGATCGGTCTTGGTCTTCGCCGCTGTTTCCCAGACCGCGTCGCGCCGTCGGTTCTCTGGGTGCCGCACCCTCCCCCGACCGGGTTACCGCGTGCATGTGTGGCTCTTCGCCGAGTTTGGTCACTCCCGGCAGCTGCTTTCCTAAGCTTCAGAGAAATGTAAAGCTTTACACGCCTCTGATGATAACAAGCAATCGGTATGGGGGCATGTTCGTGGGTTACCTCACACAAAATCGGAACCCTTTCAACCACCCTGGGAGGAACGGCATCAGCCCCGCTAGGCGCAAGCTTCATACGAATAGTCACCAGCTTGGCTTGGATCTTGGATCCAAACGCGGCCACGAGAGTTATCAAACCGCTCGGTTCAAGGTCTCTCAAAGGCAACTGGCGCTCGCGTTTCTCGAAGGCAACTGGCTCTCGCTGCAGATCACCTGAGTGGGTAGTAACGGCGACTGTACCCCTTGTCTCTCTCCTGATCTCTCGATCTTTGCCGCCAGTGTCTCTCGGTTTTCTGGGATGAATGCAACGCATTGTACAATGGAGCTATTGGTGGCAGCGGTTGCCTTCTCCTCCCTCGACTGTGGGCATGTGGCTGCCAGGTGTAACGGACTGCCACACCTGTAAGATTTTTTATAGCCAAACCTACCCGCTGAATGTTTGAAGCCCCGGGATTCTTTTTATTTTCTGGTTTTCGTGCATTGTAAACCTTCTCTGCACGTCCTGCTCCAGGACAAACGGGCGTGGCGCTGCGACACTCGGCTTGATCATACAACGCCAGGAGGTCTGCAATTTGCGATCGATCGAACCACTCCTTCCCTTTCTTTAGGGCTGCGTACTTAAGGGCGCGCCAACCGATGCTTTCAGTTGGTCCGGGACCAGCAGCGCCTTCAATCTCTTGAAGGACTCCACGCCTCGTGCTTCCACGTAGTACGTTATGTAGCTTGACAGTCGCGTGCCAAAAGCTCCCATCTCTCGTCCTTCCTCCTCGATGTTGAGACGAATTTTTTCCGATATTCGTCGAGCGGGAGCCGCCGCTCCTTCAACACCGTCTGCCTGATCTGTTCGAACAAGAACTGTTCCCCTCTTCCCGTGAACAAACGTAAACGTGCCGAGCCACCACGAGCTAGTAGAACAAGTGCGCCTGAACGGCAGCCGGCACCTCGAATCGCGCGATAACAATCACTCCACCGTTTCGAACCATACTAGGACCTCTGCGTCAGTCGGGAATTTCGAAATGGCCCTCTGTAGCATTCCCACATTGTGCTTGAGCGCGTCCCCATTCTTGCCCTCCTGATCGCACCCACCGCCTGTTCTCTACTTCTGAGCTCCACAACGAGAAGCTCCGCAAGTGGGATTTCTTTTTCCAACATTTCAGTTCTCTCCCTCACAAGGATTATCTTGGCGTCTACTTGGTCCGCTTTTCCATCCGACGGGTCGCCATCCTCAACCCTTGTCCTCACCCACACCGCGATCCTGGCTTTGTCATTTAAGCGTACGGGTGTCGGTTAGTGAGAGTAGGAATGAAGATCACGCACCTTGTGACGCTGAAGGGTCCACGGTTGCCTCGGATGTCGCCAAACCCGCAGGTCACTGGCATCGATCGCAGCAGGCGACGTCCGCTTGCTTGTATCTTTTGTCGTCGTTGAAGGCCCCAGGCACATGGTAGTTGTCAATGACGCCGAACCTCCAGGAGACCGGCGCCAATCGCCCCACGGGACGGCCGCTTGTTTGACTTTCGTTCACCGACGTCGCAGGCCCCAGGCTAATGGTATTTGTCGATTGCCGCCAAACCCGCAGGTCACCGACGCCGATCGCCCCACGCGACGTCCCCTTCTTCGCTTTCGCCGCTTCCGGCCGCAAACGTGCTCGCAGCTGTGCATCGCTGTGCCAGGCTGCTGGTGGACAGTTGCTCTTCGTCTCGGCTGGTCTTGGGCTCCAACCCCAGCGTTTGACACCTTTCCAGGTAGCTGACGATGTCCACGATCCTGTCGGACTGCGCCAGTAAAGAATGCCCTCCCTGGGCGTCAGGTTGATTTGTCCCGGTCCTTCCTAGAAGTTGTAGGTCAAGGACGGGTCATCGTGAACTGCCGCGCTGGATGGTCTCTTCGGTGCTCGTTGGTGGTGGCGCAGCCGCGAGGAAAAGCGTTCAACGACGAGAGCAACACTTGATAAAAACAAATATATTAAAACGCCGACAGCAAACTTGGTTACAGGCCTCTACTCTCCATTCACGACCATAGAAAGACAAAAAATGCGCCTCGGCGCAAAGTGCCCACCGCGCATGGTGAGGCTCAAAAAAACTGCTTGTCGCTCGCGACAAATCTACGCGGACAGGCGTACCGCGGGAGAAAACTTGCTCCGCGCGCGGGCTTTTTCTAACTCAACGTTTTCTCGCCAGCGCGGTCAAGAAAACTCCCCGCTGACACAGATCCAGTCCAATCAGGACATTTATACAATTCTATTGGCCCCAGTGCCAGTGGGTCCTCCACCAATCACTGGGAAGTCACGGAACTCTTTCTTCCTCTTTTCTAAGAAGAAAGACAGTGCTAAATTACTTGGGGAACTGTCCCATCGGGGCGATACCTTACGGGGAAAACACCTCCTCTGTTCGCGGCGTCAAAACAAATTGGCGCCGTGTCCTTCGAAGCCAGCGAGTAAAGCGGAATGGAGTCCAAGTGGACCCAGACCGGCGCCCCTCATCGCCAAAACCGCATTGTAGCAGTTTTCCGACTGGACAAGCCGTCACTGGGAACGCGCCGTGACGACAAATCCGGGAAGGGCGCCACCACCTCGCGTAGACAGGCAAGAAAGTTTGTCACCTTCTCGGGCCAAATATTAAAAAGGGCTCATGCTGCTAATCCCACTATCATAGGGGCGAGCTGTCGGGGTGCCCCCATCTGAATGGTTGAAGTTGGACCACCTCAGTTTCCAGGAAACGATCAAATCCTCAAGCGATCCCTACAGCGCCTAAAAAATTGTACACTAATTCAGGCTCCCGACACAAATAGTGTACAAACTGTAGGTGTGTTTCAATAAACGTTCAGTTGTGAGTTAGCACTTGGTCCTGTCTCGTCTTCCTTGTGTCCTCGTTTTTTAGGAGCTTCACAAGTTAATCACGCACCAACTAGCCCAACTGTCCGATTTACAACTAGGGGTCGCTCTTAACCCAGTTTTCATTGTGGCCCTAGAATGCCTCGGACGCATCTTGGGCGTTCTTGTACGCCATGGTCGGACAGGTTTGCATCTACTTCTCGCGTAAAATCTCCGAATATTACATTATACAAACTCGCATTTTGGTGCGTTCTTCGCTGCACCTGCAGCAACACACCTTGGCAATGCATTGCTCGTGTGGTTAATAACTTTGCATTTTACAAGGTTGCTCTTCACGGTATGCGGTTTATTTTCTTTAAGATAGCGCCGAATCACAGTCTTCCCATAATAAGGGTGGGTTTTAATGGCACTATTCTTTTTTGAACCAAAGGTTGTTGAAGCGTTCATTTCTTTGTGATTTTATGGCCACTAAGTTGTTCAATATGTTATATCTAAGCATCCTCCCAAGGACAAGCTTTCATGTTTGATTTCATCCTATCAGTATACTTGTCGTAGCGCGAGCGTCTTATCAGCTAGTTAAGTGCACACGGCTTTGTGTGACGTCACTCCTCAAAGATATACGAACAGGAGGGTCCTGTTTATATATGATTTTTGGTGCGGTGAGCACGGATCAATGTCGATGGCACGCGTGACTTCAACTGGCGACAAAAATGGGATCCGCCATCCCGGACACACTAACCAGCGACGTGGAGTGACGGTGACGCAGCCGAGGCAAGCTTCACGGGCGGATTCGAGAGCCTACTTGCTAAGACGTTCGCGCTATTACAATGCTTAATCCAGGTGAGTATAGCATGTCAGAAAACACCATTTAGTTAGCCAGACATTCCTTCTGATCAAAAATAAAGCACGTAAAGCTGGGATTTGCGATCTAGGCAACAAGGTCCAGGTAAATTACCGGTATAATAATTGTCTCGATTTTGCAATAAATGTAGTTGTGCTGACTCTTAGGTTAAACATTAAGTCCATTGCTACAATGTAGTTGCTTGCTTTAGGTGCTAGCAAGGCAATAAGTGCTAGCTTAGTCTTTCTTGAGATTCTGAAAATTTGATGCCATGAAACATATTCCGTGATCTATGACTGTTGGCTGCCTCCATCAAGTATGCCTCGGATTTGCCAACTGTCCCTGGTCACTGATGGTTCACTTACGAAACGTTTGTATGTGGATGAGACGGCACTCACCCTTCCAAGCCTAACACTTGTGCTTCAGGTCAGAGGAACAAACACAGACAACTGAGTACACTTTTCTCTCCTTCTTTTCTTGTGAGGGCACATGCCAGATCATACACAGTGCAAATGCGTCGATCACTATAAACAGATGCACAACTTAACCTCTTTTTGGAACCACTTGTGTTGTGTTCATAAATTGTGCAGCGGAAACATCTCACGTTCCTCCCAGTAACTTCATTTTTTTTTGCTAGGCGCTTCTCAAAGTAGCAAGAATGTGTGCCGCTTCATTTATACTGTCAGAAATTGCATTCACCTGTTTTCTACAGAGTCTAACCTTGAAGTGCAGAAGCACATTGACAAGACTTTGACTTTCGCTACTTCAAACGAGCTCCAGTGTGCTTGCTCCTTTCTCTTCTTCCAAATTGTGTGCAAAGTAATAATAGCATATTGTCGATTTCAAATGTGCATGTAGCTGCAGGCAGTGAGGTTTCGTCACCATGAGCTGCTGCTTCATTCTATGGTAGCCTCTATGAAACGTGTCTGTTGTATTGCACCATGACGTCGTGGGGAATGGCTGTGGCGATAGTATCGGAAATCGTGGCTGTGAAGCTTGATGTAGTCATATCCACCACATCACTAACTTTGATATTCAATTACGCAGAGCCGTAGAGACCATGAATGTCTGTAGAAGATCGAGCATAAGAAAGATTTCGAAAAGCCGCCAGATGTAATCGATCTATACTGCGTTGATCTATCCTGCGTTGCTTCAGTAGGTGAATGGAATCTTCATAGCAAGTTTAAATTGTAGGTAGTCTTGCAATTGCCGCTGCGGCGACTAGAGCACGCTGTAGGATAATACTCTTCAGGCGAGGACAGCGCTCTCTTCGCGACGTGCCGATAAAGTTATATTTTTTTCTCTCACTATGGTTTCAAGCGGCGCCGGCAGATGACTCGTCGACCCGTGGCTCGGTGGGCCTCATCTCCTGTCCTTTTCAACGAGAAACGCGTTTTGTTTTTAAAGTCGTATAATGCATGCGTTGCGTTCCTTATGGCCCGGCACTTGTAGTATGCGTGTTGCTAAGGCATAGATTCATCGTTTGGCTTAGTTCCGTGGCTAAACGGCAGCGACGGCAATTTTATGAAGACACAAAAACAGAGGCATTTGGTGCGGTATTCAAACGGGCTAAGCGGGTATGTGTCGGCGCTTCCTGGAATTTCATCCCTTTATGTGTCTTAGGTTCGTGAGCATCATACAATAAACACCTAATATTGGGATTCATAATTTCTTTGAAAAACATTGCGGGGACAACTTCTCTACAGCACAGCAGCGCATTAAACAACAAATGCACGGAAAAACAATCATTTTATTATGGAGGTCATAATTGTGGACTGCACACGCGCTCTCAAAATAAAATGCCGTAAATACGTTCTTCGTTAAGTACGTTTGCAATAAAATAATAACATTGAAATAAAGAACCGAGCAAATGGCTTTGTTGTGGGAAAGACAGCAGAACGCTGGACAATCAATGAACTGCTTCATTCTACTTCTTACGCAGCCTCAGTTATTTCTTTCTTTCTTTTTTTTTTGACACTTTCTTTCTGAGTATTTTTTGCTTTTCTTTTGCAGGATCGGTGCATTCTCATTATGATGTGGTAGTGCAGAAATCTGGCTACCACGTCCGTCTTGTGGTCGGGGCAAGGCAACGTGATGTTCTTGTCGACAGCATGCTCTATGGTGTCCTAGAACACCTCAGGGTCGTCAGCATACTTGGAGAAATAACCTTCCGCTGCTTTGAGGAGGGTGAATAGCCTATAATTTGGGCGGGTCAGCCCTCCTGTAGTCTTGGCATTAGTTCGGGCAGCTTCCGGTGCACAACTTGAAGTCATAGTAAGACAAATTGAAGTCATAGTAAGGCAGAGAGGGCAAGAAAACATAAAGCGGAGTGTACGACTAAGAAAGCCAGAAACGAAGTAAATTACGCAGTCAACCGCCTGTGTTGTTGTTGCATCAGCAGGCATAACTTCTTCGCAATCCCACGAATCTGTGATAATTAGCCCGTCCAGTGCAGCACTGATTTCTGCAAGTTGCCTTTCAGAGCTGTCTTTTTCATTCTTGAACATGGTCTTGAAAAAAGAAAAATCGAGAAATGGAGCTTCTTGTCTCACTTCGCAGTTACCTAACTTGCTTGGCTTTATTTGTGTGTATACGCTCAGCGCTCTTTACAGCTGCAGGAATGTTGGCATGTCCGGATTGTCATTATCTTCTGCTGTTTGCCGAACTTTTCCGCAGAACCGTTCCAACGGATCTTGGTTAAACTTTGAGGTCAGGACATATATAAACTTGCACTCATCGGGTATATAATGGCAAAGATCAACCGTAGACTTCAGCGTGACTCGACGACCTTCAGCTGTCGTTTTTTCAGAAATATGTCCTCGGTTATTTATCAATCTGTAAGTTCTTGCTCCCACTCGTTCAGCCATTTCAAGCCCTCTTGAAGGACCCTAATGTCGCTGCCACCTTGCATTATTCCTTCCGTTGGGTGTCGTCGACTGAAAGTATCAAACAAATCTATTTAAGTCTCACTGTGAGCTTAACAGTGCCTTCACAGTCATATCGGCTTGTCCCACCTCGTTTTTGGTAGTAGTTCACACCGGCAGCCATGGACCCGCTGAACACTTGCGTAGCAAACTTCACTCGCATTTTGCTCATAGTGAATGGATAAATATGACGCTGAGTTATCTTAAGGCACGCCTTGAGCTCACCTGGGAGTGCCTCGTCTTCCTTAAACACGAACATGTAGTGTGAACATTTGACCCGTTTTCCGCTTGCCTTCAGGATCTTTATGCTTTTACGTTTGAGAAGGCGGTTTTGAACACAACTAATTGGGTGAGGAACGTCTGAAAACATGTCCACCTTTCGCTCAGCATCAACTAGGTGCTCAAAAAGTGATTGGCTTTCTGCATGTCACCAGTGACGCGCAGGTTTTCCACATGGTGCGATTTGTGCTTGCGCCATCGCACACGACACCGTCGATCATAGCTCCTGCGTCCTCAAGCAGCACAATAGCTTGTAGAAGAAGCTGACCAATCACTGTGCTTCGCGTGGCGTTTTCTTAAGCAAACACAGCCACGGGCTGCGCTGATCGTACAGCAAATAGAGAAAAAAACATAAATACGAGTGCATGATCTGCCAACTCTGAACTCTGCTTCGTGTATATGCCTGGCTCAACTTGTCCGTCATAGCTGAATGTCCTAGAATTGAGCCGTTTACAGTGACTCACTTGCATTTCGTCCACCATCAGCATGCCGTGCTCGGAGACCATCGATCATGACATGGCACTTTATGACGTCATGAGAGATAAATCGAAGGACCACTCTTTATTTCGCGTAAACTCACAAATCCCCTCAAGTACCAGCCACAATGCACACACTGTGCAACTGAACATGTAAACTGCAACCCATTGCACCCTCGGTCTTGGCGACACAATATAAGAGTTTTGGCCAGTACACTAAGGGAAGACAAGGCTTGAGCTTGACGCCGTCGTTGGTTCATTCCAAACCCACCTTAAACGCTGAACACGACGGTTCTCGACTAGAAAACAACGCAATGCAGGAGACGCGTTCGTCTGACGCCGTCGAGTCTTAGCGTCGCACTCGTAATGAGCAGCTCAAAGAGTCGCAGGCAGCGACGCTGAGGCATATAAATGCTCTGGTATACTCTGACGTTGAGCGTAGCAAACGCAGCGTATCCCAGCTGACAGATGCTGATTGGTTTCAGATATCGAGTTTCTGCTCGCCGGCTGACAAAACGCGCGCGGTTTGCGCTACGCAGCGCTCGCTGCGCTCAACGCCAAGTGTAAGAGATGTTTTAGGGGTCCAGAATGGAATGCAATAGTAATGGCGTTTGGTCTTGAGGGAAGGGGAATGCAGGCATTGCGTTCTAATTTGTATTTTCATTCTTACATCGCTTGGACCAGTGTACCATATCGGCGGTAGTCTATTTTTCAGAGCGTCAACGATGGTAACGCTCTGGCTGTGCTCAATTGCAGAGCTGGAATCCTCGAACTCCTCGCATGGCATTCCTAGCACGTCGCATGAGTAATTGCTGCCGCTGGAAAGCGTAATCTTTTTCCGGTACTCACCCTGACTTTCCAAAATGTTGGTAGATGTAGCCAATGGTGAAATCATGCTTGCCGTTGTATTTCGCCTCCTGCTTGGCATTGTACTTGCAGTTGTCACTGTTGGCAGTGCAGTCTTAGTTGGCCTGGTTGGTACAATCATCGACCCGGCAGGTTTTTCCGGGGACTCACTCGGATACTTGGTGCTGACATCATCAGTGCCTTCTAACATGCAATAGCACTAGAAAACAACCAAAGTTGTTGTAATTGAGCGAATTCGCTGTCACATTTTGAAATATTTACTCTTTTTTTATAACATGAATTGGTTTCTACGGACCGAGAAACGAAGCTTTAAAGGTATAGAGAAAGATATATTATATCGTATTTAGCTGGAGAGACATACATAAATTTAATTCACATAAACCGAGCGTGGCATAGAAAATATAATTAGCCTCTAAATGATTTATTCTGTTTCATACCTATATTGCATTCATAAGTTGCGTGCAGCATAGGAAAAACACAGAATCGAGCGTACAGCTTTCAAAAGTGCTTTTCCTTCACCAGCACTCGCGAAAGGAAAGGAAATCTAAAAGCCAGTTGCCCACGCCTATAACGCTGTTGTGCTACACGCACCAAATGCTGAGATAAAGTATAGCACATTATATAGCTTGCCTAATGTACAATGGGATCCTGCATTTACTATTGACGTGGCCTCGAAGAACTTAGGCTTTGCACAATTATACTGCATACGGACACAATTCCCAGCGAGCGATCTTCAAAACAAAACAGCGCGAGTTGGACACTTTGGAAGGCGAGCAGGTTTGGCATTATACACACAAATGGTCATAATGGCATCTGCAGGAAGCCGGTTAGTTGAACCAACCTTGCTCTAGTTGATGTGAATAAGACGTTTAGGCGTGTCTGACCATTTCGTTTCTGCGTCTCCGGTCTACTTATGTTGACTATAGTTTAAATTAAAATTAAAATCTATTTTAAGTTGTACAATGTAAG
>JAZHYW010037848.1:0-96925 GCA_037355805.1 Ixodes ricinus | reverse complement strand
TTACGGTTTCAACGTATTTTAGGGGGGCACACGTACAATCTTGGCAGTTGGATTTGTGCAGAACAATGACTCGTCCAAATTCACTTGCTTTAACGGATTCCTGAAGCAAGCAAGTCTAGATTTTAGATGCGTTAGCAGTGATAAAGTTCTCATGGTAGAACCAATCCAATACTCGCGTGGCGTCATGTTGCATGCGTACAGCTTGGTGGTAATTGACGGGGACTAGAAACAAGTAAGGCATCATCCGCCTTACTGGTAAATTTTGCAACTAGTAAGCTTGTTTGAGTATGACACCCAACAAAGAGATTAAATAACAAAGGTGATAAAATGGATCCCTGTGGCACACCAGCTTTTAACATAACCCGGATCACTTTAAAAGTTTCCCATGGATACAGCTTGAGTACGGTCAAGAAAGAAATTTTGAAGTAAAGAAAAAAATTCTCCACTGAAGCCATAGTTGCGCAGTTTAAAAAGAAGTACTTTGTGACTAACCGTGTCAAAGGAAAAGCTTTGCAACTTCCTAAAAATAGTAGCACATGAATAAGAATTTTGTTCAAAAGCCCGATGTAAAAAAGGTCAGAAAAATTTTTCAAGCAGAGGTTAGGTGCCTTTCCTCAGTGACAAAACCATATTGGTTTGGAGACAGCAGGTTTGACTTTTCAGTAAAGCCGGACATCAAGCAACATAGAGATGCTTTTCTAAAAATTCGCCAATGCTGCGGCAAGATGGAGATTGGGCGATAACATTCTTTTTTTTCCGGAGCTCCTCCTTTAAAGATTGGTTTAACAATCTTTATTATAATAATAATAATAATAATAATAATAATAATAATAATAATAATAATAATTTTATTTCCTTCAACGACACAATATTGATAGAGGGGCCGAAGGAAAAAAGCTGTCTCATAGACACTTTGACGAGCCCTCGGCCCCCTTTCAGGCACAAAGTATATTAAAAAGAAGGCAAAGAAATAATATTATACAGTCCAATTACAAAAAACTCTGCAAAAAGCACAAACAGCATACACCACACACTATCGTTGTAGAAACAAACAAAAAAAACATACGATGAACTTTAGAAAATGGAATCGTTTTTATTTGTTTTTAACATCTGACGTAATTCAAAAGCTTAGAAAGCGTAAACTCTAGCATATGATAGCCGTAGTTGTTTTTAGATCTAGGAACTTTCCAGTACGAGTGCTAGTAAACAGGCATAAACCCTGTGAGGAGGCTAATTCAGTCAAATAAGGTTGATTTTCTTATGTGTTCATCACTGACAGCACAAGCGCAGGGCGCTTTTTTGTATGCCCAGACTCCAGCACGCGCTTGTTGACTTCCGTCGTGCATTGGCTGCGCGTGCATGCTCGAAGCTAACAAGACGCCGAAGCATCATCGAAGGTACGAAGCTCGCGTTGGAGGCAGGATAACTGAAAGACCGCCCTGCCGTTCTCAACTTGTCAGTAACTATACTTTTACGCAGTGAGACGGCAGCAAATGTTTTCCAGCCTCGGATGGCGAAGACACTTTTAGTAGAGCTTTTAGCTAGCATCAGCCAGAGCTTTTGCATGCCATTCATACCGCTACTACAAACGTCATTTGAAACAAGTTTTGAACTACTTCTGACATAATGAAAAAAAAATACGTGGCAGTTTTGAAAGGTTTTGTACGGAGTTGATCTTGAGACTTCGATGAGCGGGGGTACAGTGCTCAACAAAACGAAATAGACCAGTGGTAGAGAAACTATGTATGACGCGCTTTGAGGAGAATAGAATCTAGCCTAGGATGACCACATATGGCTCCGCCATCCGTTTAGCCTGGGCGTCCCTAGAGTCACTGCATAGCGCGGGGCCACGCATTCCGCTGGCTCGTTTCATTTTGTCGAGTACTGTATACACCTCACAAGATATATAGAAGCCAGCTCACGTTTGAGTCGGTTGCCGCTCCTTTCTTGTCGCCCGTGAACACGACAATCTCGTAGACGTACTTGTCCTTGGGGTCGTTGTCCTGCAGCGGCGTCGCTCCCAGCTGTGCATCGAAAGAAAAGAAGAAAAAAAAACTCAGTTTCATTTGTTTATAGGCAACACATCTTTAATCACTTAATCGATCAATCAAGTTAATCTGCTTGAGCATGGTAATTGACATTGGTGATGAGCGAAGAGCTCAGCAATAGCCACCTCGCTGGGTACGTTTGCAAATATGTCTGATTGCCCCCCCCCCCCCCAAAAACAAAAAAGCAACAACCAGAACGCCGTGTGATGCCGCAGCCATACTGCAATGCTAATACGTCATTCAAAAAAAAAGAAAAAATTGCAGCAGTGGTTTGAAGCGTGTCTCTTTCTCTTATAATGGTCCTGTTACATTGGTCATGCAAAAACTGTTTGCAGGAAGAAAGTCACGCGCGCCGCCGACATTCCGGGAATGATAACAAGGCGTTTCTCAAACTGCAGTCAGCCTTTGTATAGAATCTAATAAAACGATGTCGGAGTATTTAAAAAAAATAGCTTAAATAGCGACTGCTTTGAGTGAACGGGAGAAAGTCTCGGCGCATCAGACACAATAGGCCAAACGAGGAGACAACTGTGTCCGTCGTCTGCATCGGGAGATGGCGCCACAAGTTAACAGCTTCGCTAACTCGGTCGTCTGCGAACGCGCCCGACGTCGAATTCGGAAAGTTCGTTGCTCTCATTTTTACAGGAAGGGAACTACGCTTTGGAAATGTCCCACTGCAAAAATTGACCTGCTCAGTGCATATTCGGTGAAAGCTTGGGCTTTTCGTCCGCTGGCGGCTATTTGTCCGGCCCGATTTTACAGCGTAAGATCCGCTTGTGCGCTTCTACTGTTACATTGGCTGGATCATGCGTCTGTCACCTTTTCGAGGTCCTTCTTGTCCTCGTAGCGCGCCCAGATGAGGAGCACGATGTAGACGAGCATGGTGACCACCACGGTCATGTAGATGGTCACGTTGTCGGCGAAACCCGCGTTGGCGAACACGTACGAGAAGTCCACGGTGTTGGGCATCACGAAGAACCCGCTCCCGAACGACGTCAGGTGGTTGCACTTGCACTTGGTCAGTGCGTAGTTGGCGTTGGACACCTGCGCCCCCGGGAAAAAAAGGCTCTGATATCTTGGTATATGAAGACTTATTATTTGTTAGCAAGCGCGTTTGCCTACAGGAGCTGTGAAGACCGCGCATGCGCAGTGAGTCGTTTCTGAAAGAGCGAAGCATCTGCGCAAGCTGCGTTTCACGGTCAGCAGCACCATAATCTGACGTCGATAATCTCGATCGTGACGTCATATTTATTGACTTTCTGAACCGGCCGCGTGCTGATACAAGGTATACTCGTTCGTTGAAAACTGCACCATTAAATCATGACTCCCAACATGTTGAATCGACCGGAAAATACGATCCTCAATGTTTGTTTCTAGAAAGCAAACCACGGCTTTTGAGTTTGTTGTGAACCAACAACCCAATCATTGTTTCGTGTATGTTTGTCTCGTTCGCGAGACAAATCTTGACATCCAAAATCCCAGCGTCAAAAGGAAACGTATCGCTTCATTCTCTCTCGCAACGTAAGAACTGCAGGAGGGGCGCCGAATTCGAATTTTTGAGTTGAAAATGGAGTGATTATACTCCTTTTCACTTTAAAGGTACACTGACAGTGTATTTATGCTTGCCGAGGTTTTTAGTTGTACATGACATATGAGCGCCCAACTACCCAGAACAGAATTTGCGGCTCGAAATTCGGTTTCTTTCCGCCCGAAAGCCACCGATCGAGAACTGGCAGGTTTGAGTCACGCTCACTCTCTTCTCCGTTGTCACGGGCCGTTTGCTAAGGGTTAGACACAACCATCAAATTTAATCAAAATTATGGGTCATTGAAGGACACGCTCAATTGTAAAAAGATAAAATAATATGACACCCATTTTTTGTGGCTTCTAAGAAAACTGCAAAAACGTTGATCGAAAAAAAAGTTGCACACAGAACCGGACGCATTCTGTGCATTCACTGCGTAATTCAACATGGCGTCGTATCGCGTATCGTGAACTAGCGGGCTGGACGGCGATGGCGGCGAACGATGCTCGTGGGACCTCTACTTCAGAACTGTCGTTCTGAAGACAGATTTGCGGTACCGGCGAATCTGTTTTCCTCTGAAAGAGAAATTTTTGACTAATCAAGACAGTTAGGATTTCGAACCACAAAGCCAATTTGCGCGAAGACGTCGCCGAGTCGTCGCCCCTTCTCGTGACAGAAGACATCGCTCGTCTTACGAACGCGAATTGGTAAGAGCTTGAAAGACGCGCAAATGTCAAGCACGAAGTGCGTACTTCCAGTTGAATATGCACGTGTATACGATTTCTTTGCTCGGGGCGAAAGTGGCCAATGCGTGCTGCTGCCCTACTTCGAGCGTTCGAGCCTGGGGAGTGCCTTTGCTGCAGGGAAATTGACAGCAAACTTTCGGACCTTGAATCGACTGGCTGCATTATACGAACGAGGAGTTCTCCTCGTCTGCCTGAACATTAGATGTTAGAACTATCGTACTTCGAGCTCCACAATAGGAAGCTGCCTATCGGACAACCACAAGTTTATGTTGTTAGGAAGTGGATATTCTGCCGGCAGCCAGCACCAACCGGGAAAAATATTTGCCGGCAGTTGTCCCCTATTGGGTCTTGTATAAAATGTATTGTCAAAACGTATATTTAAAGGGGGTGCAACGATTTCCGGACTTCGGTCAAAGATTTGTGGAAGTTACCCTCTGACACTTCTGAAGTAAAGAACAGAAAACCGATTTCGCCTGCGTGTCCTAGTTGTTGCGTAAAAAAAAAAAAAAAAAAAAGATTAATATTGGCATTTCGGGCACCCCTCAACTCACTCCCCAGTCTTCAGGGTCACACCTGGTCGCACTCCCAGTGACGTCATTCGGAGTGCCGTGTAGGTTCCCGTGTGCTATCTCGGAGGACGCTTCCTCTCCCTCTCTCTGCTGACATTAGCGGGCGTTATGCTGCAGCTAGTGTACTAGAAGCCGAGCGAGGTCGCGTAATCTTTTCGCCGTAGTTCCTTCGGCTGCCACTTGGGAGCTGCAGGTGGGGGAAAAAGGTCGACTTTTGCTTTGTGATTATGCAGCGGAATCGCGACATTTTTAATGAAGGAGGTGGTTTCTCTATCCTCCGGGACACGATAAACAACGTAAAAATGACGAGATGCAAATTCTTTTAATCATAAGAATTGTTGCACCGCCCCTTTAAAGCTGTATAGGAGCTCAGTAAAAAGGTGCCCGCTTCACACGCAGTGGACCCAGGTTCAATCCAAGAAGTGGGCATACTGTTGTTGTTTTTTTTTGTCAAACATTTTAAGATGTTTACAAATTCCTTTTTAACATTTATCATTGAAAAAAATGTTGTCGACGAAACGTCGCTGGAACTAAATGGTATGGGACTCCCTTTTTGACAGCTGCGAACTCAATGTAGTCACTTTCCACAAAATGCGAGGAGCATATAAATCGGGGGTAGCGTCCACTTTCCGAGGTGCCCGTAACTGTTCTGTAGAATTGCAGCCAGTCATTGCTCCCGATTCCGTTGATCTTTCGAAAACTTGTGTAGACTCTGCCGCACAATGCCACTTTTGGTTGCAGGACATGTGAGGCAGCTCTTCACGCAACATCTTGGGGACATTTTTTTCGGATGCCGATCACGGGCTTGCACCACGGGCACTCACTACTCATCTCCAACTCCTCAATGTAGGAAACAACTCATCTTGAAGTACAGAACAGCAAGCGGAACAAACATAACTGCAAAGAAATCGCACGACAAATGGTACCCACAACGCTGTCGACAATGTCGTCTGCTGCGCGAAAAAAAAAACACGGAGGAAAAAGAAGCACGGCCGGGTGTAATGGCGTGACTTCCGGCACTCTCCCACCTCCGTGCGCAGGTTTCGGTTTCGGTTTCAAACAGTTGTGTTTTTTTGTGCTTTATTAAATATTTACATTACTTTGTAGCAAAATATTAATTGGGTAGTCTTCTGACACCATATTAAATTGCCTGTCAAGAAATAAAAATAGAAACAATTGTGGGGTGTCAGTGTCATTTTAAGTCAGACCGCACGGCCGGCGCCGCAATCTGGTGGAGCCAATAAATCAGCACCAAGGATGCATTTTCACTGCGTTGGGTCTCTGTAGGTTTTCCTTCCCCACCTAAATCAATCACGCCCCCCCCCCCCCCAAAAAAAAAAAAAAGTAGGCATGGGCGAATAGAGGATTTTGGGTCCGAATCGAATTTGAAGCGAATAGTGATTTTGGCCGAATAATTTAGAATCGAATAGTGCGAATAGTACAAGCAACAAATACTACAAGACATGTTTAAACTATAGTTTTATATTTGCCCTTGTTTGGTATTAGAAGTACTGCAATTGTTAATTTCAAGTGTATTGAGTTCTGGAGCATGAAATGGTCAAAATGGTCGGAAGCTTGCGCCACCTGGCCCGAAATCTAAGCTGAGAGTAAGTCAAACCCGTTTATATCGAACTCGCAAAAAACGTCTACCAGTTCGGTATAGCGGGTAATCCGATATAAAAGTTTTAATGAATTTGACTCAAAAATCTACTTTCTGCTGAAATATTACACAATGAAGTAGTCTTGCATCTTCTGCTGCTTTTTCTTCATTGCATCCGCGATAACGATATGTTTCTACGCTATCGACGGACTCCAAAATGCTGAGGCCACTGCACTTTTATATTCGCGCATTAGCGCCCAACTATGCCGAGAGCACGGAGCTCGTCCGAGCAGGACCACCTTCTCCTGCAGAGGGCCGTTTTGCTCTGCAAGTTGGCTTTCCCCCTACGACCGGCGGCTGCGTTGGGGAAAGCCAGCTACCAGAGCAAGCTCGTCTTTTTTTCTTCTGGGCGGCCGCGTCAACCCCCCGGGAAAAAAATTCTCTTTGCGGACAAAGCGGGGAGAGGGAGCACGGAGCACCCTCTCTCCGCTCCCTCCGCAAAAGATATCGTTTCTTTTCTTCCGAGCAATCAACGCAACCGCCCCCCCCCTCCCCCCCAAAAAAAAAGCCAGCATGCTTTGCAAGTTGGCTTTTCCCCAATTCGGCCTCCGCTGCGTTCGGGGAAAGCCAGCTTCCAGAGCAAAACGACGCTCTTGGCAGTTCAATATATTGGTAGCGGCTGCTATTCTTGTTTCGATGCAACCATAGTTTTTGTTATATATTATCACTGTAACACTACTGTGCACAAAAATTGTTCGATATAAGGAATAATTCGATGTAAACAGGATCGATAGAGTCGGGTTTGACTCTATTTAGAAAGGTTAAATAATTCGATTTTGTCGAATAATTCTATTTTGTCGAATAATTTGATTTTGTCGAATGCTTAAATTCAATTCGAAGCGAATGCCGAATAGAACAGAATTCGATTGGCTACTCGTAATAGCCGAATATTCGCCCATCCTAAAAAAGCAAATGATTGCGGCGCATTTATTGCGTGTGATTTGTTTTCAAACCCCCACCCTCTTTGTTTCGATCTGGATGAGCATCGTACCGGCTTGCGGTCGTGTATCACTACCTTCATGGTGCACTTTAGAGGGGTACTCCGGCGTTTTCTTAATGTGTGCCCGATTTGACTGAAAATTTGTTGGTTGAACACATCGGCAAACATCGCCGAAAGAGTATCTTGAATATTAGGTCGAAATACTTTTTTCCCGCTTAGTGCATGTGTTTACGATGTTGGCTCTCACCGTGTTTTTCAAACTGAAAATCTCTATGGGCAAGAATAAAGTGACGCCAGAAGCAGGCAAGGGTTCCCTCTTTCGACTTTATGTGTTCCCAACAGATTCCAAGCAGTTTCACGGTGTCAAGCGAATGCTTCGGAACCTCGCTCCAGTATACCCGCGCACCAGCACGAAATAAACGCTCGCCATAGTCCATTTTTCAGACTACTTCCTCGACTGGCAAGTCTGTCTGCCACAGACGTCGCGGCACTGAAAAGTGCGAGTATATTTTGAATGTTGGATTTTGGCATCATTTTCATTCGCCGATTTCAAGAAAACTATTCTGAATTTCGCGATACTAAATAGCATACAGGAAAAGAGTAATGTTCGGGAAAAAAATGATGGTTAGTTACTGTAGTAAAAGAAAATCGCCGGAGTCCCCCTTTAAGGACAACCGGCTGGCGGTTTAGTACAACACTGGTTAAATTTCTCACCTACAGCTGAGGGACAAATCGCACGTTGAGGCAGACTAACTTCCGGCTGTCTAAACATCTCTGCATCACAATTACTTTACACGCGATTTCAATCGATGATGGGAAACGCACAAAAGCGGCGAGCGCCATGACAGTGCACTTTTGGCGCTCTTTGATTGGCTCCATGAGATTGCCGTGTCGAATGCGGTCGAACTTGAAGTGAATCGGAGTATAGACCACTCAGTACAAACACATCATTTTACTGATGTCACCAAAGAAACGAGCACACGTCGGCGCCTTTTATTTCGATATGGGGGCCCTCGAAAACAAAACTGCGCCTAAGATTTAATGTGCCCGTGCGCATTGGACGTGCAGTGGAGAGTTATTTCCTGTGGGCAGAGCCTGTCTTCCGGTCATGTTGCCACTACTGACTTTATATAGTAAAGGGATTTGGAACACGGATCACATCCCAGAGTTTCTTAATTTTGTGATTCGTGGGCTCGTGCATCATACAGTCCTCAGCTCTGTTTACGAACAAAGCACACACATCTATCTTCCTACAGATCATTCGGCTAGCCGATCACTTAGATCCACGGCACACCCGAACCAGTGACACTACTCAAAACCAAAAATAAAGCGCAAAAGAAAAAAAAGATTTCCACGAAAGCAAATTTTTTTCTACATGTTGGACATGTCAGAAGTTCTGCTCGTTCTCAGTCCCGCGGTGCAGATATCCCTTCGGAGTGACGTATCGTTCGCTCGCTCCCTCTTCTCGATCGTAACGACTGGAAAATACGTTCAAGCCCACGGGCTTTGCTCGCAAATAGTGAGTTGTGCCACAAAGTAGTTGGTCGGCCACTTGTAGTTCCGGCAACCCAAATGCCCTCAACATGAAGCTAGCTTGCTTACACCTTGTTTCACACACTCACCCTTGAACAAGAGACCGAACTGGTTTCGAAACGTCGGGTTACTGTTTATTAAACTTTTGGTTAGAGTCACTATTTTTCGCTGAACACAGAAAAATTACGGCGAACATTCCTCTCGTCAATGTGAGCCTGAAGAACTATAGCTGACTTAGCGAAGCTTCGGCTGCCCTTCTGATGGCCCTGCTACCAGGACGTGGCTCAATTTACGTGTTTTAATGAGGCATATCACGTATTTCGAGCCACCTTGTCACGTGCGTAACTAACACCACCTAGAAGAATCAAAGCCTACGCATTAGACTTTTGTCGTCATCACATTGAGATCAAGCCAAGACCCGGATTGGACACTAATGCCGCGCCAGCGTTCGGCTGGTCATCGTGTCCAATGAACGCGTCGAAGCACGCTCGCCATCAGGCTCGCGTCGAATTGCCGAGCTGGCGCCATCCGACTGTGATGACGTCCATTGAGGAGGAGGATGTTTGCACGCATTGATTATTATACAGGCGATGTTGCGTAAACTCGCAACCAATTATCGGAGAGGAGTTGACCACTCACAAAGCAGCCGTCGGCGGACCAGCCCTTGGTCTTGGAGTTGAAGAAGTAGCATCCGGACGTGTAGATGCGCACCGAGTAGTTGGTGCTGAACTCCCGGCTCACGTCGGTCAGGGTCAGGTTGACCGGATCGTCGGGGCTGAACTCGGGCACCGACCCGTTCGGCTGCACCAGGCCCAGGTAGAAGAAGCCCGTGCGGTTGTCCACCATCGAGTTGTCCAGGAAGATGTCGTACGTTCCTTTTGGGGCGGCAAATACGAATCGCGGAGTCAGAAGTCAGATTTAATCGTCTCTAGGTGTCTTGCTGTATAAGGTGATGACATCGTTTGTAGCACCTGATGCCGACAGCACGCGCTCACAAGTAGAACAGAAGAAATTGTCGAGAAGAAAACATGGCCGTAGCACAGTCAGCGCCACGAGCGTGTGCGGGGACACGCTCTTTCAAGCGCTTCGGAACGAAAGATAAAAATATGCGTTTTCGGAACAAAACATCTGGGTCGCGATCACTCCTAAAGCAAACCGCGCTCGAAGGCACCCTAATTTTCTCGGCGTCAATAGCGAGATTTGGTAGACCGTTCCGATACCTCCGACACCCCGAGGACGGTTACCATATGCAAAGCGCAAAGCGCGGAGGCGAGAGTAGTCGGGTAGCAATATCTGGAGTCACTCTGGAACGATCCACTAAAACTCTCTGTTAAAGCACCCGCCGGGACGCCGTGGCGTTCACCTAAGCAACCTCTCGCACTGCTAATGGAGAGTTCTAGCAGATCGTTCCGATACCTCCGATACCCCCCGATAACGATACTATATATGTAAGTGCAAAGGCGGAGCACAGAGTATCGGGTATCGTTATCGGAGTCATTGGAACGACTCTACTAAACTCCCCAGCTACGTCTCAACAAGAAGACGGCATGAGAGGGGGATCGGTGGCCGAGCGGGTTAGCGCACACCAGCTCAGAGCATCGTGGAGCGAAAGCTCGCGCTTCAGAACCCAGGATCCTGGGCTCAATCCCCACCCCTGCCCGTTTCGATCTGGATGAGCATCGTACCCGCGTGCGGTCGTATCACCACTGCGTGGTGCATGTTAAAGACCCCAGGCTAGCGGTTGTACTGCACTCGACTAAATTGCTCATCTACAGCGAGTGACTGTCGCAACTTTTGAATGACTGACCAACTACACGCTGTACAAACATCCCCACAACCCAATTTAAGAAAGTATGCTGACACTGTCTCAGAAAAATGTAAGTCCTTAAATGAAGTGGGCCTGTCCCACTGGCCATAAGAAAAGCTGCCTGCAGATGTGTTTCAGGCCTACATAGCCATGAAAGAACGGAACTGTGGCATGCCGAGGACTCGTCAAGCTGCCTGGCAGCTATTTCTTCGGTTCCCGCCATCTAGTGGTTAGAATAAAATCATTATTATTATTAGTGTGTAAAAGAGCCTATACGACTCATAGACCTTTCAGAAAAAGAGCGTGTGGCCGGTGCCATCTTGAATGTTCGTGAGTATGGCGCGTGGATTGGATTGGTGTCTGGGTCACAAAACGTAAATTTTCCCGCCACATTTAGCGGGTCAAACTGAATTGGTGTATAGGTCACGTGACGTCAGAATTTCCCGCTAAATTTAGCGGGGAAACCGCATCGATGTTTTTGGCCTAAAGATGTGAATTTTCCCGCTAAATTTAGCGGTGAAGTTGAGATTGACATATAGGTCACGGGCCTTCAACTTCCCCAAGGCGTAGAGGTCACGTGACAACACTTTTTCCCTTTAAATATAGCGGGAAGAAACAGGATTCGAACGTGCTTGAGGCGTCTCCGCTGATAATGATGTCCTGTCTGCATGCAGCGCGAAAACTGTGTATTTTGTATGATGCTCTGGGAACTGCGACCGCGGCTTCATAGCTTCCGGTCAGTGATGACACAACCAAGATTTACTCGCCGTGACGTCAGGGCTTGTTATCCTTGCTACTTATCGTCAGCGGCGAACTGAGAAAGTTCCACGGTGTGTATAAAAAGCACGATATAAGTTTGGAGTCAACGTATTCTCAAAACAACCTCATGAAAGTTGGCAGTCTGGTATTACTCTTATTAAGGGGAAAGCTTTATATGTCCCATCGTTCAGTCCTTGAGCGAAACCACGTCGGCGACACGAAAGGTACCAAACCCACGGTTCGCCACCGGACCACGAGGTGTCGTTACTTGTGCCAGAATCGGCGGAGGCGCGCGCGCTGCACAAACCCAGCGGGAGAGACACCAAATATGGACACTCGCTGGGGTGGCGGTGAAGGCGGCGTGCGGTATGCCGTGAGATTAACGGCGCCTAAAGTGCGTCGTCAGAGAGCGCTGCTGTCTTGGGAGGTTCGTTATCACCGGGATCGGCGCTAGGGCTTTCGCCTTCAAGTCGTCCTAGGGATAGCATAAGAGACACTTGAAATTTTACCGTCCGCAAAAGAAAATTTGATCCAACTATACACGATTGGAAACAGCGCATCTGGCCGCCGCCATGTTCCTCCTCGTGTATGGAAGCACGTGCAATTCTAAGCCTACCAAAGTCACTTTCACGTGCATGGTGTACGTGCTTGCACAAATGAGGCACCAGTCGGGACGCTGTGCTTGCATACATGTATAGACGCTTTGCACGACCAGATTGAGCCGCCATCGCCGACCTTCGGTGTCTACCGAGATGCCGCCGCCAAACCAGACGTGTCGCACGCCCAGACAGGCTATGCTGGGAGCAGGTACGTAGTAGCCCCTGATAGTGGCAATAATCTGCCCGCTGTATAGAATTAGTAAGCAATGAAGTGCAGCGAGCAGTACAGAGGAAACAAAACTGAAGGGCACGTCATGCGGCGGCCATGCAGGCTGCTGTGCATCAGACGTTTGCAAACATGGGCTCCCGACTACGCACCATCGTGCGAGCACGCGCGTTCGCGTGCCTGCACGCGCTGGTGCGAACGTAGCTGTTGACATACTGGCACTGTATAGTGCTTGCTCACACGAGCAAGAACATGGCGGCTGCCAGATGGCTTGTTTTCAATCATTCCAATATTTACACGTCCTCTGCAGCTCATCGTGCGATCTCCTCAGCCCAACACGAGCATGATCGTCGCTTCTCAAAGTGAGCAAATCACGCGCCATACTGCACGAACACTGGAAATGAAACCGGCCAGGAGCCCTTTTCTTCGATAAGGTAAGAGCTACCAAATGACCTACACTTAGGGTATCGACACTCTGTTAACCGATATTGTTGCAGGCGACGCCATCTTGGTGCTTAGTGGCAAAGCAAATGCAACTGCCCATCTTCATAATTCAGAAGTGCGACTTCCTCAACACTAGATTCGGTGTTAGGAAGCCCTTGTAATATTGCTTTGCTCTGTCACGAACTGTTTAAACATTTGTGCAGGACGGAAAAGCGTTTCCTGTGATTTCACATAAATCTTCGGATAACTGACAACCATGATTTCAAGCCCCAAAGACGGGCTAGTGCTCGTTGTTGCTCTGAAGCGCAGGGGCTTATTTAGTGGCTCTGGATAAGAAGATTGCTGTCGTCGCAAGCACGCAGTATCTCGCCGCCGCTGTTCCTCTGCTCGTGGGTGCAAGTACTCGCAACTGGAAGCTTTCCAAAGCTACGTTCGCGCGCACGCCGCACATGCTTGCGAGGCATGGGGCACCAGAAATGCGTCGCACTTGCCATCGTCTCACATTCGTGCACCCTGCAGGGTTTTCAGAAGTGAGAGGAGAAGAGTGCGAGTGGACAGCTGGCATGGCTGCTCAAGATGCGCAAGCGCCCGTGCTCCCGTAACTTTGACTGGCACAGCTGGCCACGAAAGTTGTCCGCGAGCATCCTGCCAGGGAGTCATCATCTGTTGATCAACCGGCTCGCCTTCAAAGGCTTTCCCGCACGCCCGGGCATACTTGGCGATGGCAGGCATGTCATGTGCTGCCTACAACTACAAACACAAGTTTTTGCGATGTGTTAGAAAATCATTCTTCCGTTTCCCGAAGACCGAACAAACGTGAGCAATTAGGTTGCTGCAGCATTTAAATTAAACTAAAACAAACTGCAAAAAAAGAAGTGAAGCTTTTTTTTTATGCTGCTGCTTTCCATTTTATTTTTATTTTTTTCCATCAGCGCCGCATCGATTGTCGTCGTTGAAGGAGCTTTTGCTAGGTGATTTGTATCTTTCTATCGTCTGCTAACTTTTTTGTTTTATTCGCCGTTGTTCGCTGTTTGTTCCCCATCTTCTCTTTATTTTCGTCTGAGAAGGGGGACCCCATCTCTTCCTGGCAGAGATCGGGAAATGTTTGCACGGTCATTTTCTCGTTACTTTTTTGTTTTTGTTATGCCGCAGCGGCTGGTGCGCTTGCTCTGGTAAAGCTTTAACATGTTTGTTTTGCGCACGTTTTAATGATCACCTGAAGTATTTAGGGTAAGAAACTGTGACGGCAGCAGTCTGTAACGGATCAACGGTAACCTCTCTGCTGACGTAAAGCCCGAGGCAGGGCCGAGCCCGCCTTTCGGGACCGCTCCCAGATGCGCTCCAAACTCCGTGCGATCCCCTGAGTGGCGTTTGAGACGCTCAACAGACTGTTCATGTACGTATTATGCGCGCGTTGTTATTTGATTGTCGTTGCAGTTGCGATCAGTCCATTCCGCTTCGGCAAGCGGACTGACCGTAATGAATTGCGGTTAGCCCTAATGGGGTGACGACAGGGCTCGGCAAAGCGTCTGCTTACGTAGACTCCGAGTCCACCTAGAGGCGTTCGCAGCCGGTCGCATGAATAGACTCATTTGCTGTCTTACCCACATCAAGGGAGAATGCGGGGATTAGTGTTCCACGCGCCACGCGCACGCCTTTCCTGTATCACGGCCGGACTGGAAAGCGCGCGCATCTGCTCTTCTTAGAAAGAGAGCGCGCGCTTCAGTCCGCCGTGCCTGCAGCAGATTCGAAGTAAACAACCAAAAGAAAGCATTGACGAACGCGCGTGCAAGATGCCATTTGTTTTAGGTCTTTGCTGGAAAAGTCACTACTGCTGAGGCCAGCACGTGCGGGGCGCGTGGAACGATCAATCCCCTGCATTCTCCTTGATGCTTGGGTAAGACAGCAATAGGTCTGGCGGTCAGCAGCCGCGTGCCCGACTGCCTTAGCGCGAGCCGATAACGAGCTCACCACAGTTCATTAGCGGCGTGCATGCGACGTTCTTCCATCAATGCTGCCGGTCGGCAATGACGAGCTCGTTCTGCGGAGCAGGACCACTGAAGCAGGCAATGGAGCAGGCGACGGAGCAGACGATGCAGCAGACGATGGAGCTCATCCGGGCTGGCTAGGCGCTGCGGCGATCCACTAGCGATGACGTTTAGAGGAGGAAACGCGCAGGCCAGAGCGGCGCGCTCAAGCGCCAGGGGAACGTACGCCGGGGCGCGTGCAACGTCTACTTTGCTGCACGACGCTTGATCCGGCTCCTCACGTGATCGGATCTCGGCGAATAGCGGCGAGGGCGGCACGCGGCACGGGGAATCAAACGCAACTCTGGCTCATAGCTGCAGCGCTGTGCATGGGCGCCGCCATAACTGACCTTCAGTTTGTTCCTCTATTCAATTTCTTCACCTCATCATTACCATAGCAGGCCAGGTTCTTGCCATCTTAAATTCTCACCAACGTTACTAGGAACCCCTCAGTTGGGAAACTGCCAGAGGCCCGCTTTAGTAGGATCAGCTCCGATCCGTACTCGAGAAACCGAGCAGTCGTGGCGATCGCAACGCCGCCATTTCCTCCCGCGGCGTCCACTCCGGGAACTGCACGGCTGCTCCGTCGAGTCGGGCAACGGCCGGTCAGGCGCCTACCCCACAGGGCCATCTCGCAGTAGCAATTTAAACACACTTTCATGCGTTTCAAACCTGCTGTCGCTAAAGGGTGGCGCTGTTATCGTATTTAGCTCGGTCTCGGTGGACTTGCCAGCGGCCCGGGTTTCAAGGGTGAGTTTCCCAACCGAGGGTTTTTAGTAACGCTGAATTCTACTTTCGTCTCCTTTTACCAACATTGGCCTTTCTGGAGGCTTGTCAACACCCACGCTTCAGTGGCTACAGGAATCTCCGTAGACAAAGACAAGGTCAGCAATGGCGGCTGGGGATCTGGCGAGTGTGGTAAAGCGTCTATACATAGCTTGCAGCGACGTAATTTGGTCCTCCTCTTCATGGTGAGAGCGTAGCCTTTACTGTACTAATTCTACAAACAGAAGCAAACTGCCGCTGCGAGCGAGCGAAAACGAGTCAGCGCAGCTCCCAGCGTCAAAGCGCGGGCCGTCTCACCAGCAAGTGAGTGACGGCTTTTGACGTCACGTGCAAAGCCATGTATACTAAGAATCCCCACCGAGGGCTTAATTTTAGCGGCACTTAGTGAGAGCATTTATCACTAAGCTGAGCAAGCAAAACTCAGGTCCTCACTCCGTCTGGCTCTTCTCTTATCCTTGGGTACGTACCGGGGGATCGCACTTTTCTGGTTTCAAGCGCGTTTACGCTGTAATATTTTTGCTCCAGCCGAAGGATACTGAAGGAGTCCAACAAAGACGAAACAAATACCGAGCCTCCAGGCCCCGCCGCGAGGCGCCGCTGAAACTCGGCCCTCCGGGGGTGCATACTGGAACGTTTCCAGATGGAGAGGTTGTAAGTATAGAGTAGGTCGTGGTACAAACACGACCGTGCAAGGAGAATCTAAATGTATGCTCGCGCCAGGAGTGCGAGGCGCGTTCGTTTCTCTTTCACTCTGGAACGTTTCCGGACGTGCCCTCGACGATTGATTCCAGCTGCTGACTTCCACACCCCGCAAGGTTTGGTTGGAAAAACAACCTCCCAGAAATCAACACCTGCCGGGAGTCGGTTGAAGTCTGGTTTCACTTGAGGTGAGAAGCACTCCCTCCGCCTGTAATCTCGGATGCGAAAAAGGTACGAGGAACATTCTTTGTCCACGAACGCCATCGCTGAAATAATCAAAGGATGGAAAGCATGTCGATCGAAAGCGGACAGATTCAAAGAGCCGGATGGGAACAAGACGTCGAATCGGACACAACAACACAGTTCACGGCAGGAGATTGTGCCCACCTTATAGCTTACTGCACATCATGCACCATTATTGCAGCGGTTGTGGTCGTCGTCACTATCTTCTTGCTGTCATATTTCGAGCCAAGCCGCCCTATTGAACCGAGCCCCCGTGTCAACTACACCCAGCTGCTCTTTGACTCTCTGGACAGGTCTATTGATCCCTGCGACAATTTCTACAAGTTTGTTTGCTCCGGCTGGATGAGAAACCACCAGAAGGATCATTCCAGTCTCATCGACGCTCTCGAGGCTGACACACTATTAGATGCAATAGAAGCGCTTGAAGCTGTGCCGCTATCGAAGGAAGTCACTGATTCCTCCAGACACAAAGGGACGTCACGAACGTCTCGTAGAGCACCAGAAACACCCGCTGCAAACGCCTTGACAAAGAAAGATATCAGCATCATAAGAGACCCGAGGGAGTCTCTAAATATAACGTACCTATATCGAGGAAAGGCGCTGGCGCAAATGAAGGCTGAGATTTCAGCAGTGCATAAAGCTGCTTACTTTTATACAAGCTGCAAGAACATCTTCGCTCAATCCAAGATCGAAAAGGCGCACCTCAGAAACTTCCTGGGCGCTTACACCAACTTTCCCAAAGTCGAAGTCCTGGATGTTAACACAATTGTCGGTCGTCTGGTGGAACTCTCTTTGACATGGAAGGTTCACGTCCTCTTTGTCGTCGACGTCTTCGCTGATCACGATGCGGATGCGAAGCCAACAGTCAGCCTTAGCCCCAACATTGAACTGGAGACGTGGTTACAGTTGATGAACACCTTACAAGAGACCGGAAAACTGAGAGAATTCATGCTATTTCACTTGGAATCAATCGTCGATGTGGCCAGCTCGAACGCTGAAGTGTTACTTTACTCAATCATTGAGGCGAACAATGATATCATACTGTCCCTTCTGAGCGACGAGGAAGCATCCAAGCGCCTACGTACGATGGCCTTCCTCATATCATCAAAGGCACGACTGCGACACACCTGGCTAAACGCGGTGAACAGCCAAACGCAGGCTTTCTTTAACGTAACCCATACTGATTACTTGAAGATTAGTAACGAAGGCTACTTTAATCAGGTTGGCAAGCTTCTCATTGACCAAAGGCGGGCCGAAAGGCTATCGCTGTTTCTTGGCTGGCACATGGTGCGCCAACTAGCACCGTTGGTATCATACAAAGCTGTCGGGGTCCTCTACCATAACGAGAAAGACTTGCGTCAGGCCTGCTTCCATCGTGTGATGGAGGTGATGCCGCTAACGGTCATCCATCCGCTTCTGAAACTGATGCCAGCACCAGAAGCTCTCGTCATCACCGAAACGACGGTGGGTGACATCCGTGCCGCTTTGGAATGGGTTTTCAACAGGGTCTCCTGGATGGACGTTTCCACGAGGAAGGCGGCTCTCGCCAAGCTAGCCGCCATGAAGCAGATTCTGCTCAAGCCCGGTTTCATCAAGGACGCGCAAGGGCTGGACGACTACTATTCACGTTTCGCACTGTACCCCGACTTCTTTACGACCAACATGGAGGCAGCGAGGGTGGCGACGGGGCTCAAGCTTGAAACCCTGGCTGAAGGCGAGGTCGCAGAGAACTACGCATTCGAACCGCTGCAGCTCAACGCGTTCTACGAGGGACCGTTGAACACCATGTTCATCCCCATCGGTATAATTCGACCTCCCTTCGCCAACGAGAACCTGTCCTGGCCGTTCAACTTCGCCGGTCTGGGAGCGGTGGTGGGACACGAGATCATGCACGGCTTCGACACTAGGGGCAAAGACCGTGACGCTGACGGAAAACACAAGGATTGGTGGTCGCCCGACGTGAAGAAGGCATACGACGGCAAGGTAGGCTGCCTCGAGAAGGCCTACAACACGAACGTCTTGGAAGAAAACGTCGCAGACTTCGCGTCCTTGCCGGCAGTGTTGAAAGCGTCCATGGCACGGTCGTCCGCCGCGGGAAGTGGTCTCTTCAACGAGTTCACGCCGGTACAGCAGTTCTTCCTGAACTACTGCTTCAAGTTGTGCGCCAGAACGACAGAGGGCGCGGTCGGGTACGCGACGGACGAGGACCGATGCAACGTGCCACTCAGGCATCTCGACAACTTCGCTGCAGCCTTCAAGTGCGAAGGACACGCCGCGATCAGCCCGACTGAAAAATGCAACTTTTGGGATTTGCCCGTGTAATGCCAAGTCAGCGCAGAAAAGCGATCCGCGCTTTTCTCAACGCATACGTATGGGGAGGGCAAGTTCGTCTGCTTCTTGCACAGGGATTGCGATGATGTCAGAACAGCCGAGCTCTTATTGGCTGATTAAAAAAAATCGTGGGTAGACCTCAAGGCATCTAGTATTGAGGTCTACCCACTATCCTTCCAATCAAAGCCAATCAGAGCTCGGCGTCGTTCTGACGTCACAGCAAACCCTGCGCAAAAAGCAGACGACTTGCTCTCCGCAAAACTCTGTTTCACTCCATGTCTGACCGCAGCAGACGCTACACAATCCGATGGAGCCAATCAAGGAGCGCCAAAAGTGCATCGTCACTGCGCTCATTGCCTTCGTACGTTCGTTATCACCGACTTAACCAATCACGCACAGTGAGTGCGCCGCAATCCTGCGCTTTTTCTTTTGTGCGCGATTGGTTCAGTCGACGATAGTGTACCAGGATAAACATCATCGTGTCGTAGCGTCGTCTGCGGACAGACTTAAATAGGGCAGAGAAACTACGCATGGTCGGAAGGTCAATCTCCACCCGATTGTGGCTCTAGCGATTAGGAAAAAAAAAGGCAAAATTTCAGAAGATTATTTTACTTAAAAGGTACACGTCCGGAGGGCGTGATATCGGAATCGTGCTCAGAGAGCGTATAAACTTTTTTTTAATTCACCTAGAATCTTTTAATTTTAGTGATTTATAGAGTTGCTATCTAAATAGACTGAAGAAAGGTTTCATCTCAGCCTCTCTGGAACGACATAGTCATGTCGGTCTAGTCAGTCAAAAAACTTACGACGCTTTTTCAATGGCGATACGGCGCCACTCTAGGACTTCTGGGGCGCCTACTTTACTGCGAAGTACTTGGGAAGGCCATTTGCCGTAATCTACGGTTGGGTCTTGGCGAATGAGGAGGATGAAAATAAACTTAGACCATAGAAAACGGTCTGCCCTGTCATCAGTTGAGAATGGTGAAACGTCAAGCACAGTCTAGCAGTGTACACTTTTCGTAAGTCTAAACGTGTGTCACATTTTCAGCCACATCATTAGCCGAGACTACTCCGTAGATTTCGCCGATTGGCCTCCCCCAAGGACTTTGCTAGAGGTAGAAGCTCGATCCTTCTTAGAGTAGAGGTTTAGTGTGTTGAATGTACACCGGTGAACTGCGCGTTGGAACTCCCTCGTACCGCAAGCGCATCATGTCATATCAATATTTATGATAATCTGTTCAGATGCTTGTACTTATAAACGCGCGCAAAAACGTATGGCTAGTTTAGTTGTTTATTTAATGTTTCATTAAACATCAACAACCACGTTCAGAAATAGCATATGGAAACACTAAGAACTTCGTAAAAACGTTATTTTGTGTCTTCTCGACATTTTTTTTCCCGGAAACTGCAGAGGTATTTTCTAGGATTCTTCCTCCACGTCTGTTGCGGTGTTTCGGGGAGGGGCCGTACTACGCCAAGTTTTGCATGACCTCCGAGATTGCCGTTGCGCGAAGCATTCTCCGGCCGGTTTTAATCTCGTGAGTGACGCCAATAGACACACTCTAAAATTCAGTCAGGCCACATTCAAAACAACTGTACAGCAGAAAAACACCGTCCCTTTCGTACGTTCATCACGCGGTGTACGAATGTGACATCGCCCGAAGTGACAATAGATTTGTACCGCTTTTCTCATCCGCTTATACCTGCGTGCGTAACGCTGTCAAAGCTACTGGCGCGAGCGTGGGGCTTGATCTCGCTGATCATTTGCACGCGTTCTCGCGCAAACACAACCATAGCTAAAGCAACGCGCTCGCGCCAGTAGCTTTGACAGCGTTGCACTAAGTATGAAACAGAATGCTGACGCTTGAGCCGCTATATGACACTCGATTTCTGAAAGGGTCACAAAGAAAATGTCTCGTGGTAGGCGAGCCGACATACTTTTTGCTAAATTACCCAAGTACCGAGATGCATGCATACTGAGAGTGTAGTCACACGCAAACAGATAGCACTTCGCACTTAGTTTTGTCAACATTTTTTGATTATTTACTATTAATAGTTAATACTGACAAAGTGAACGCGTGCAGCGCACGTACTTACGTTTCCAGTATTTTTGTTGGAGTTTAAGTAATTTAGCAACAGCTCTAGTTGAATCCCCTTGCTCGGTTCGATCTGGATTAGCATCGTACCGGCGTGAGGTCGTGCATTCCTAATGCATGGTGCACGTTAAGAGACCACAGGTTAGCGGTTGCACTGCACTGTTAAATGGTTAAATGTCTCTATCAGCATGCAGAGATACCAGACTCATTCATGCGTAACAGGGTGACATTCCCTAGCAATTTCATTTTTGCTGGCGACACAGCCGCCGCTACGACCAACCAAACAGCCTCAGAAGCACAAGTCCCTGAGCCTTTTTATTTATGATTGGTTCAGCGATAACAGGACACGCATAAAACATGAAGAACGCAATGATTATCGTGACGCTTTGGTTGGTCCCGTCAGCTCGTGTCGTCACCTGAGTCTGGACTTAGCTGAATCGAAGTATAGCTTTCCCTAGATCCTCGATGAAGTTGCTGGGACGAATTGCCCAGCCCGAAGAGGCCAATAGATCTTTTGGCTAAATCCCCCAAGCGCCCCGGCCCGCACTCAAGGAATCATGGCAGCGCTGGTACTCCAGCTTCGTAGTGATCGGTAACTTCGACCCGTTCAATCGTTACAGAGTTTTGATATACCGGAGTCACCCCGAACCTGTAGAGTTCAGGGACCTGTCATATCAGTTTCTTTTCTTCTGATTCCTCGTCAGTGTCAGACGTTTTTAACACTGTGCATGAAAACCACCTTTCAACCAGGTTGAGCTGCAGAAATCTCTTACAATATTATCACCACTCGTGATTGTTGATTTAGCAGGAATTGCTTAAAAAGCCGAGAATTCACAACAACCAAAACCAGGATTTATCTAGGAGTCAGATGGGCTGTTTGTGGCATTTTTAGCATTTCGAACTTAATACCAGCGTCTTTGAAGCTGTACGAGAATGATAACATTGGAAGAGATTTCTGCCGCTCAGCCAGTTTGAAGCGTGGATCGCATATCATGTCACATTTCAGAAGTAGATAGTGACAGGACGCTGCGGACTGTACACAAAACTGTGCAACAAATCGAATTGGTCGAATTTACCGATCTCTAGGAAACTGAAGGAACACCGTCTGCCATGATTCCTCAAGTTCTGGCAGGGCGTTTGGGGGGATTTAGCAAACGGTCTATTGGCCAGGCCCACTTCAGACAGGGCAAGTTGTTCTCTAGCTTATCCCTAGATCCTGGCACTGCGACACGAATTGCTCGGACCGCGTCCGGCTTGAAGAGGACGAGCAACGCGTACAACTCGGAAACCTTTGAGGCGGCGGCAGCCAATCAGAGACGCGAGATTTTCGTGGACACCCTGCGGCAGGTGATGGTGATGACCAACGAGCTTGTTCCAGAACTGAAATGGATTGTTTTTGGGTATAAACGGTTTCAGATATACGACTTATTATTCTCAACGCCTTAATTTAAAGGTATGAGAACACGTTTGTAGCGCGTAACTGTGTGCTTAAATAGTGCAAGAAAAAATTTAATTTAATAACAGTCAGATGGCAAGCCAGAGTCATTCGCTGTTGCTGCATGCGTGAACGCAAGCGGCCCGTCTTGCTGGCAGTGCTTTTCCAGATTCTAATCAAGTGGGGTGTCCCAATGGCTCGGAGTGGGGGGGGAGGCGATGCGAGGCGAGGCTAGACCAAATATAAAACCGTTTTTTTTTAGTCCACTAGCCAAATTACAGACGTCTGTTAACGCAAGTGCTCGTGCCCGTAGTGTACTAGGCCTTTTCTCTATACAGTACAATCTCGATAAACGGAACCCGAATGGGACCAGGAAAATTCGTTCCATTTATCAGGAGTTTTACTACTGAGAGTATGTAGGTACCAAAATCTTGCCAATATAAAGCATGGTTTCCACAAGTGCACACTGTAAACACCAGTGAATGGTTGAAGACATTAAAACACCAAATTGCTGCTTTTGTATATTCACACAAACCGTGTAAAAACGTTGAAGCAATATTCGTCTTCCATTTCCTCTTTCCCCTGCTCTCCAGTGCTCCAAAACAACTGTGTTCGGGGAGAGTCGCAGCCCATCCTCTTTGTCTAAATTGTACTGCTGAACGCACTCCAGCTTTTCTGTCGTGAAGAGTCCTGTCAGGCTACTTAACGGCATACTCGTTGCAAGCGCTGTTTTCGTGAAGTTAAACCACTATCGAAATCATTAATGACTTCGATCTTTTTTCTAACGTGAGCGCACGGTGTTGTCGCTTCAGGCTGCCATCGCAGGCCGACACTAGGCCTAAGATGCGAGCAGAACTGCAGAAGCCTTGTTGAAAGCAAGCTCACCCAACATAGCCACCTATGCGTAAAAAATGAGAAAGAAACTCCCAAACCATGCGTACATGCCAATTTTGGGCAATAAAGCTAATGTTATTAAGAACATTTTTAATAATGTTTATTACTCCGGGTTATTATTTTTCAGTGATAGCGAAAAATACATGGCGACAAAGTTTCGTTTTCGGTCTCATACCCGGGAGGCGTTGCACGGAGTTCCGATTAACGGGATTACTTTTACATTGCATGAATACAAAACCAAACAACTCTGAGATAGCGTTGTTTGCTTAAGCAACAATTTGCTTAAGGATTTCCGTTTAACGAGATTCTACCTGAGAGGGTGTGTTTACTTAACCCCGAAAAAAAAGAAACTTTTTTTTTAGATTATGGGGGGGGCGAGAGAATTAGGTACATCCCCCGTAGGTATCTGGGAACCCTAAGGTTGGGTGTTTCGACGTCAAGTTGCTGGAGAAATGGCATCGATTGAAGCGGGCCTCAGCATACACGAAATTTTTAGAGTAGTTTTTTTCGAAATTAACAAATCCAGAAGCCAAATTAAGCAAATTGGGCTGAAACTCAAAGTATATCTGGCGAGTTTTAGTTTTCAACAAGTATTAATCTGAAATCGGCACGTACTAGTAAGAAAATCAACATAAGAGTAGCTGCTGGTCAGGGTTGAGCTGGTCCGATAAGCACATTCCTGTTCATCTCAGTTCTGCTTCACATCAACTGGTCATGGACATAAAAAATACACTTTTATTTTTCAGTGGATTAGAGCAATCCAAAGGCTCCACATGCATGCTCATTTAGTGCAGTAGATGCGAGCACGCTGCACCCCCCACAAAAAAATGCAACATAAAGTTCAAAACTACTCCAATCCACCAGGGAATTCCCATAGGCGCTCTGATGTCACCGCGCTGCGGTGCGTTCTGCCTTTGGCAGAGCGCATGCGCAGGAAACCCAGTTCACGCGACTGTGGTTCACGCTCAAGCACAGTGCCCATCCATCTGTGGGAACTGCGCGTTTGCCCACTACGTCGCGTGGACTTGTCGGTAACAGCTCGTTGGCCTATGCGAGAGCAAGTTCGTCTGCGTCTTTGGCAGGGGTTGTGGTGACGTCAGTAATGCCGAGCTCTGATTGGCTCCGATTGAAGGATGGTGGTAGGCCTCAAGGTAGCTTGCTTCGAGCGTCTACCCGCTATCCTTTAATCAGAAAATCAAAGCTCAGCGTTTGACGTCACCACAGTCACCTGCAAAGAAGCAGACGAACTTAGCGACCGCGCACACAAACCGCCGGCCTGTGCGGAGGTTCGACGAGCACGCCGTCTTACCGTTGGTGCTTCGGATGGTCGAGAGGTTGACCATGAGGTCATCAGGCGTTCAGCTGGGGCTTGACTCTGTGGCGGATGTAGACGAGGAACTGGGCACTCGGGTCGTGCGGAGTGATCTCGATGTTGACCGCCGAATCCGGCTTGGGTACCACGAACTGGTGGTACACCATCTCACTCGTTCCATTTCGCTGAGGCGCGAACTCTGTGGGCTCCGGCAAACCCTAAAAACAAAAGGCGGACTTTGTTACACGTCACCTGTTCGCACCACGGATGGGGATGGGGAACGAAGCCTATTAGCGCACGAGATGCCCTCGGTTGGAACCGCCAATGCCTGCTTTATAAAAGTGGTTCGTCCTCTCGAGACGCCGAGCGACTGGCGATTCGCCTCGCCGTGACTCACGCAGTGTCCACTCTGCTACTGCCATCGTGTGCGACGACGAGTTCGGCAAGGTGCGGTTAGCGCACATCGTTGCTAGGGCCATTCTCGTCAGAAGCTAGACAGCAGCTTGTCAAAGCTTCGACTAGTCTAGACGGTGGCTGCTGTTATGCGCCATGGTTTGGCCAATCGGTGGACGCCAGCGGCAACCAGGTAGTTTCCCAGCTGACGCTTTTGGTCGCGCACATCGCTAATAGCCGATGTTGTTTGAGGACAACACACGTTTCCAGTTTGTAGAAGGGCCTGAAAAGTAAAATTCCCTCCTCGTAGAAAAACAACACAAAAACAACACAAAATATAGGACTTAAATTAGTCACATGCCGCTTTCGTTAACTATGCGTTGAAGAGACGTCAAGGTGGTTCTAAACTATTTTCTAACATCTGTGTCGCAAATTTAGCTCCAAATGCCTTACGCAGTATACCGTGCCAATTAACGTAACTGTTCCGTGTCTATAGTATTTGTTTAGTAACTACACGAACCAGGCAAATAATGAACAAGCTCTTCTTGCGGACGTGCCCACTACGCCTCACTATACTCGATTTCGACACGGCAAGCGGCGAAAGCCACGTCTCCCGCAAGCAGATCGAAGCATCATGGTATCATCATGCGACAACATATTGTCGAAGAGTATACTACTTCCGCAAAAAGCTGTCACGTGCTTTGCTCCGTCGCTTTAATTGGTTCACGAACCAATCACAAAAACTTTCAGCTTTTCCACTCTGGTGAAGAAGCAAGAGCAGCGGAGCTGTACTATGTGCCGCCATCTATGAGCGACGGCGGCAACCAGACAACCGGCAAGCCGTTTGTGTGGTTTCCGCCGTCGATCATAGATGGCGGTAGCTGTCCAGAGGGTTGTGTCGAGATTTATTTGTCCACAAACACAAAACTAGGGAAACAAACCCTTAACAACCCCGCTGTAAAAAAAAAATGCTAGGTCTATTGGTACTGCTTAGGAGCAGCTCCTGTCGCCAAAAGAAAACTTCGTCTTTTTCGGCGAGCTCTTTCGTTTGCACAGTAGGACTAAGTTATCGCGGAATCAAGCAAACCACCGAGCTGGGCGCTTTTACTCACCGTTCCGTTTTCGCTGCCGGACTTCCTGGGCACAATGATCTCGAAATAGCTCGTGGTGTTGCTCACGTCGATGGGAAAGAGATTCTCGTCCAGCACGACCAACTGCAGAGTCTGGGTGTCTTTGGACAGCACGTCCACGCTGCCGCCGAAGGATTGCAAGATCGACGGCCAAGACACCGCCTGCGTTCGTCGTCAGGTGGGTCGGTGGGCGTCGCAGATCCCATTGCGCAGACAATGATCCGCAAACGATTATTATCACCTTAGCCCAACCGCCATCATTGTCATTACCAGGATTATTACGGTTTGTGTCGTCACTATAGTCACCGTCTGCCTAAAAAATCAAGGCGTGGCTTGCGGTAACGCTTTCTCGCATTGCGATTCGTTCTCCGGCTCTCTTGTCGGCCAATGCCGCAATTTGATTGGCTGCAGGGTGATAATAATATGCTCGGGATACTGACAGTGTTCATTTTTAAACCATGAGCTGCATCTCTGAAAAGGACAACTGCCAAGGCAGTTGTCAACCATCAGCATATATTGAGAGCAAGGCATAATTTTGTTATCAGCCACAGTAACACGTGAATCAGAGAGCACGTGTCACTTTCTGGACGCTGGTTTAGCTCGAATTGATTCTTAGACGCAGATACGGATACAATGACAGAGTTTGTTTTTATTTTATTTTTTCTGGGACAAGACGGGCAGTATAGAATATACCTATTGCGAAATTTCCCAAGCATCAAGGAGAATGATCAAGGAGAATGCAGGGATTGGTGTTCCACGCGCCGCACGTCCTGGCCTCAGCAGTAGTAACTTTTTCTAACGCAAATGCCTAAAACAAATTTCATCTTAAACGCATGTTCGTCAACGCTTTATTTTGGTCATTTACTTTGAATCTTTTATACGGGGAAGGCGTACGCGTCTGGAGCGTGGAACGCCAATCCCTGCATTCTCCTTGATACTTGGGTAATTGCAATATGTCTATTACTGATTGGTTGCTCACAAAGCACGTACTTGAGTTTCCAGTTGGGCTATAAGAATATGAACCCACCATTCTTATTTAGCCGATGTCATATTGACGCCCTAGTAGTCGTCCATCGAGCTGAGACCTGGAAGTTTAGTACACTCTACACAATTGTCGGTCTTCGATTTTCCTTTTTTATTTGCCTCTATTTTTCTATCTTGTGTTACAACTGTGAGCGTTTGTCGCGTCTTGCTTCAAGCGAACCAATCACAAGCATAGACGTATTTTGGTGACACGCCACCATTCCACGTACTATCACATCAAGCAGGGTTTAGAGGGAACCCAATTATTTCGTCCTAATTTTTAAGCACTCTATTTTCAATAGAAGGTTCTTGCTTCTGTCAGATTTCTTCACAACATTACCATTTTTAGCGTCCATATGGCATGCTCCGGGTGCGTGAAGGTACGAACAATGTAGGGACAAAAGGTGTCCTTAACTGATTTTAATGTGGCCTAATTAGAACATGCATCATTAGAGTTCCAACAATAGCTTGGAGGCCTTGACACTTTACGATTAAATGACTAATAAACGACCGCATCTAATTTGGTTATGGAGGTTGACCTCTATAAATTCAATCTTTAGCTATAGCCCAATGCTCGTACACCGCTTTCCATGCGTCAAAATGATTACAGATATATCTACACGCATCTAAATGTATCCCCACCAATATTTATCGAAGCTGTCTGAGTTATGGGATCTTTCTGAAATGTCATCTTCGCTGAGATTTTTAGTTACTTATTATTGTTTATTTTCTTAATTTGCACGCTGTTGCCATGGGATTGAAGTGACTATTATTCAATCTTCACGGAAAGCATGATGATGATAATGATGATGATGATGATGATGATGATGATGATGTACTGGTGGTTACGGTGGTGGCAATGAAGATCATAATACTAAGATCAAAATTATAGTACTGGTGGTATGGTGCCTCTTATAGGTCTCTCTCAGCGTGAGGGGATTCAAACCCCATACCATGACTCCTAGGGTCTCGTTGCCGGCGCACATGGGTCGACTGGCCAGGACATCACACACACCCGGAAACACGTACACCGCGTCGCCATGTTGGATGGCACGACCGCTGAGGGCGCCACCACTAAACCTGCGCATGCGCAAGGACAACATATCAAACCCAAAATGATTACCTTTTTTATTTATTTATTTAATATGTGAAAATCGACGGAGATCACACCAACACTTTTGATCACAATTCCGACCACGGTTCTATGGCATGCAATCACAAGCGTAGAGATTACTGCACAACGGGCACAGGAGATCGGACTGATCGTCCCGGAAGTTCATCTAGATATGTCGCATCTGGATTCCGCATGGACACACAATGAATCTGCCTACTTTGAGCTGCCTATGTAGTAGCATAACCTCTTCTATACTGACAAAGCCTGGCAGATCGCCATGAGATGCGGCCGCCGAAAGTGAAAAGGTTGAGCGGCAGACAACGGATGAGAGGAGAGTCATGTAGCGGGCGCCCCACTACGGCGAGACGCCGAAACACACTTCTCCCGAGCGATATGGAATGTCCGGTAGTGCTCCTCGAGTTCCTCGCGCATCCTCGCCGCTGCAAACGCTGTGCGCTGACTACAGGCTCCCTGAGAAGTGCTCTGTGCTACCAAATCCTCGCGCTCCAAATCTGCGACCTGCACTCTATGGTTCCGTCGTCGAACTGCCAGGCTTTGTGAGTATTGAGGAGGCTATGGTAGACGTAGTAGTAATAAACAAATATTTTTTGTATTGATTTTGTCATTATTTCGTTATGTTTCAACATTGAAATTACACGAGAAAGCTTTGTTTACGTTTTCGAGGCATCAGCACAATATAAACTGCCACTTTCGGGAATCGGGGTCAAGGTTAACGTTCAATGTTTCGTACTTTTTCGCCCACTCTGTAAAATGCGAAGACATGATGAAGAAAGCCATCAATGACAAAGCTTCCGTTAGCTTGATATGTTTAATTGGTTTCCAGAGGCGTATACGAGTCGCTGACCTGGGGCTCTTATCTTTACGATCAGGCGAAACTTTGGCGAGGAATTCTGACTGCCGTGATTGAACAGCGTCGGCGTCACGCCCGGCCCCGGCCAAACACGGCCACTGTATCCTCGGACGAATTTTCGCCAAGTGTCCAGATTGGAGCCCCTGGCCTAGTGACCAAAGTAATAAATCATCCCATTACTTTCGGTCTCCAGTAACCATGTAATTTAGCCAAATCATCTCTTTCCCGGTGCTCCTACTGTAACTGTGACAGATCGCTGCTTTTTAGAAACATCCACAAGATGGCTTTGATATGTTTTGTCCACGCCAGGAAATGATATCAATTCAAACCCTGAATGTTTTTTACATGATAAAACGAAGAAAGGCATCCACCACGCCCCAACGAACCACTGGGGATTTATTTACGCCACCAGGGGATCTCTTGACGTGCAAGCCAATGTTGGTGCAAGCAACATCCCAGGGTCACGCGGCGCGTTCTTCTCAATATACCTCCGTCAGATTGCGGGAACCTCTGTCGGAATTCCAGCCGCTAATTGAAGGCCGGTTCAGACACTTGCAGGTTGAGTGCGTTTGACCGCGTTGCGGCGAGAACCGACAAAGCGAGTCACCGGCACATCTGTGCTTCGTCAGCGAAGCGTGGAATCCAGTACCGAAGAATCATCTTGGCACGCGATATGGGCGGCAGGCATGTCCTGCGTCCTGCTCGCCGCCGCAGCGCAGTCAAACGCGGCTCAAACGCAACTTTGTCTGGAACCAGGCTTAGCGGATCCGTAGGTCAGCGTTTTGCTGTGCACAACGCCATCCCCTTCCCTTCCGCTCAAAATAAAAAAAAAGAATACCACCGAGGTATTTTTGATCCTTGCACTGACACTGGAAGAGGGGGAGAGAACTGGAGCAGGTTCTGGCGTCCAAAACACTGTGAATTTACATGAAGATTATTAGTCACTTTCTCCAACTGCTTCGCGAATGCTATTTATAGGCTGTAGCGCAGTTTCCACGGGTTGTTCGAATCTCTTTGAATACTTCGTTCGTTTGGATCAGGAGGTCTGTGCCAGCAGCGCAGCGCTAGCGGCAGCACTGCCACTGCCTGCAGCACTGCGCTCGCGCTAATGCGGCTGTGTTCAGGGCAACGCTCACCAGCTCGTTGCGTCATCGGCTCGTAGACGATAAGTAGCTGACGACACGTGAGCAGCGCTACATCAGCGCTTCGCTGCATGTGAGAACTGGCCTTTAAACTGTCGTTGTAAACAGCTCTCTCCGCTCACTCTCAGGTTGCATAGAAAGTAACAAGTTTACTCTCCACAGTGAAAGCGGACACTAACATGGAAATGGTTAGTCCCAGGCCGCTGGGCGCCCGGAACTCTAGCGGTTTCTCTCCCACGATGATGTTCCTCAGAATGGCCAGTACCAGGTCGACAGTGAGCTGGACCATGGTCGTGATCTGCTTCTCAGCCTGCCGGAAAGAGACACAGAAGTCAGAACACCGAGTGATTCGTTTCCGTTCTCCAATGCCCCGGCAGAAATCAGCCGCTCCTTTTTGCGGGATCGAATAACTGACGTAAGTGCGGCGCTTTCTTTCCACGTAATGCGAGATGCCCTGTTTTACAATGTAACAAACCAGCATTATTCTGGCCAGTTATTTACTTTTGCTTTTTAATACACTTTTAATATGAATAAACGAGGACGTAATAATATTAAATCCGTTTATTACAAACAGCTGACTGTTTCATAAGACGTTTGATCTGGACGGGCTACATAAGAAAACAATCGTGATGCCACCTTTTGCGTCTGCTTCCACACAGGCACTTGCTTTTTATGACATCGTGGAGAAAAGCACTCAACGTCCCCAAGGGGACAGTCTGCTTATTTAGCATGCTTCTACTAAATTACATTCGCACGTATTTGGTGTACGCTTAGTCAAAAAGCTAACGATCGAAAACACGTCGCCAGAATTGTGATGCAACGTGACTCTACACACAAATTGACCACAACGACGTCGCTGTTTTTTTTTTCTTGTTTTTTTTCTCTACATGTTTAGAGTGGCAATTTCTCCTAAACAAGCGGTCTCGGTTACACCTTACAGCATTTTCATTTCATTGCGCTACAAAACTCCTGGCCTAAATCACAGTCATCTATTAAATAGGGTCATTGTTGCGTTTTATTGGCTGCCGGTTAGTGATGCGAGGTATTGGCCATGCTTATCACGAAAATGGTCAAGTGGATTAATTTCTTTCTACCTCATAAAGTTCAAAACGGAGAGAATGACCGTACCTTCACTTTTCCTCCAAAACTACCGCTCTGGCTAGAGCCACTTCCATCGGGACAGTTCCGTCGAACAGGTTTTCTGCAATGTACACAGCTGGCGTCAATTTTTTCAAAGTAAACAAGGACACCTAAGGTTTTACACGGAACCTGACAAGGGCAACGTGGTTAAACCAAGCACGAAAGACAACAGGCGCGAACAGCATCATTTTTGGATGTCGTATTTCCTGCTTGTCACTTATTCCTCGGTTCCGTCGACGCGACGAGAATACAGCAGGCACTGCTCGCAGGCAGACTACCGCAATATCCCGAGAGATAGCCCACCTAAAATCAAAAGGATATCAGGGTAAAATAAGGAATAAAGCTAACCTTCGGCGTGCGATAAAAGAAAATCAATTCTAGCTTTAAAGACTCTGATCCGCAGAACTTGTGACCGCAAGGAGGGGCGATGAACCAAAAAATGACTATCATTCCCAGTCAGCAATGTTCGCCATGGCTGAGTAACACCCGTGCAATGAATGGGAGTTCGCCTTGACAGGTCGCGCCTCAGAAGTAAATTTGAGCCCGGGACGGGCATGCATACGCCTAGTTTTACGGCTGGTTTTTGAAACGAAACGTAAGATATTGATTCTAGGAGGATCTCACCCTTTCTCCGGCTCTCCTTCCAGGGCGATCTCGGTGTCGTAACTCGATGTTGACCGCCTTCGCTCTGTCCGTGGGCATAACGACGCCTTCGATGAGTTGCTTTGTCATGCGCTGCACATAAGTACGAGACACAAGAATTAAACAATAGAATTATACAAGCCTTATCATGCTGACGCGGAGAATCTGTGATGGGTATTATGGGGAAGAATAGAAGAGCATCTGAACGGCAGCGCATAAACAAGATTCCCTCTCATTTCTGACCGAAACCGTGAGATCGCCCAGCATGACAGGAAAGGTCTCTAGGAGCGTAACCGCGCGTAAAATAGCTCTGTCGGCAAACCTAAAGTCCCTTGATACTTCTTCTTATAAGTAACGACAACCAATACGAATGACAGAGCACGTTCCGCTGGAACAAAATAGCGTTATTCCAGTTCAGCCTTCTGCTGTGCGCCGCCATTCGCTTCCTCAAATCTGCGCTTAGATCCACGCAGTCAGCAGCTTCAAAGAGTCTCAGCTACTTGAAAGAAGCTCCGTATCCGGGAACGTTTGGAAAAACCGCCCCGGCTCACGCTGTCAAGAGGTTCACATCTTGCCGGGGTCTGACAACTTTTATAGATATCGTTTTCGGTGTCGTCACAGCCGCGCTGTTACAGCCAGAGCATTGTGCAGAACTCCACGAAAGCCGACTGATAAAACAATTCTGTGTTAAAAACGCAACCTCGGATATGTTTTACTACCAATGTTGTCGGTTGATGTGAATTTATTATTTAATATACCACGTTCATGTGTGGTGTTCCGGGTCTGTCGAATCTTATGGAAATGTCGGAGCGCAACGAAAATCGGTATGGGCGAAAACAATGTTTTGCCGTCGCCAAATCAGTGGAAGTCACTTAGGATATAAGCGTAACCGTCACACATTATCGTTTTGCCTCCCCCGTATTTTTTTACTAGTTACAGGTTGAAACGTTTTAGTTTTCCGCGCCCATACCGGATACGCCTTTTAGGTGGCTGGGGACTAGATGTACACCGAAAGGTCTATACAACTGCTGCGGAGCCCAGTAGCACGTTGAACAGTACCCCAAACTATAAACTTAAAGCTATCATGAGTTCATATATCACGCTCCGTCCGATTTCAACAGGAACAGGCATTGTAGCGAAGTGCTCTTGCGAAAATATGACAGCGAGATGGAGGTCAAAATGTCTATAGTTTGTTTCAGCTTAAGTCCAGACGCAGCCGACACTACGAGTAACGGGACCAATCATGCGGTGCAAAACGCAACTCCCTGGCCCTTTTTTGTTTATGATTGGTACAGCGATGACAGAACACGTACAGAAACATAACGACCACCATGATGGTGTGCTTTTGACGCTATGTGATTGGCTCCATCAGCTCGTGGCGTTGAGTGCGTCTGGTAAAACAAATTATAAATTGACAGTGGCGCCCCCAGAGTAACTTCACACTCTCAAAATCAACGAAAAAACTTGACTTGAGACTATGACACATGAGAAGAACCAATTAGTCACAAATTTGCTTTTGAAAATATTGTAGAACGCTTGTGCCCGCTTACGACGAGAATCAGATGGTTGGACGGCTGAACTCTTTAAATCGGGCGGCGGCTGGCTGCACCTAGCCAAAGCCAACAAACATGCACACTCGCGCCATCTATCAGACACCCCTGGAAACATTTCAAATCTACGCACTGTTTATGAGCAGTGGTCGCATATAAGCGTGATCAGAATCCACTTAAAGCACACGGTGATAAGAATGACGCGTAAAATGTACGCAAGTCGTAGCAGGTGTTTCAGGACCTCCCGATAGGTGGCGTCAGTGTGCTCTCTCGTCCAGAAAGCACTGTAGATGGCGGAGGAGTGTCCGACGTACGCGGACACCTCCGCCGATTGTGCGTTGTAAACACGCACGCAATGGCGGAGGTGTCCGTACGTTGGCTCCGCTTTGTTTTGCTTTTGGCGATCCTCTCGACTGTCCGCGCCCGCTTCATCAATGCTCTCGCCCCGCAAGAAGACTCAGGGCACTCGCGTGTTGGCTGCCCCGCTCACTCAAATGGAGACATCAGCCGGACCAACGCCCTTTGGATCTGGGCCTCTACTAGGCCTACTTTTGCTCTTGTGCCAGTTGGACCCCACTCCAAGACGCGCCATTCAACGGCTGTCTCGCTACTCTCCTGCCGCGGCATCCGTCACCGTACCATCTGGAGCCTCCTCCTCTGTGGAGACATCGCGCCAAACCCTGGTCCTAGGCCTCTATCCTCTCGACCAACCTGCAGCCGCTGTGAAAGGGTGGTGTATGACAACGTCGCGGCTCTGCAGTGTGACGGCTGTGGACGGTGGGTGCACCGCAAATGTGAATTTATGTCTCTTCCTGTGTACCGGAGACTGTCAACGTCCACGGAGTGCTGGTTTTGCGGTGCGTGCCAGCTGCCACCCTTTCACGACTCGCTCTTTGAGCCGCCGCGAAGCTCAAGTCCACCTACTCCATCGCAACCCGCCATCCCCCGCGCTCTCTCGTCCTCGGCCACCGGTCCGGTCGCCCCAAGAAACAACAACCGCCGGCCCCGCAACCATTTGAACATTTGGTATTCAAACGTCCGTTCTGTCCGAAACAAGATCAGAGACATCAGCGCTCTACTAGCATCGTCTCCATGCGGTACGGTGTTCGCTTTTTCCGAGACCTGGCTCGACGCCTCAGTTCACGATGGTGAACTGGTGAACTGTGATGAATACGTGGTCTTCCGCCAAGATCGGCGCACTGGTGCCCGTGGTGGTGGGGTGATGGTCGTTGTTCCATCCAGTGTTCGCTGTCGCCGACGCATCGACTTAGAACATTCTGACCTGGAGGGAGTGTTCGTGGAATTGGGCTTCGGTTCCCGTTCCTTTCTTCTTGGTTGCGTGTACTGCCCGCCCACTCTCCGTGCTGGCTCGTATGATCTTCTTGGCATGTCCCTTGAGCGGCTTCACTCATACAAAACGTCATTCGAGAACATCTTTCTCCTGGGTGACTTCAACGCCCACATCGACTGGAGTGACTGCACCACCCCTGTAGCAGAAGACTCCCTTTCAGCCTCCCTTCTCGACATTGTGGAAACGATGGGCTTTGCGCAGATCTGCTCAACACCGACGTACTGCAGTTCATCCGGAACACCCTCCTTTCTAGATCTCTGTTTCGTCTCAAACCCAGCCTTCATCGCAGAGTGTTCCGTTCAAGAAAGCCTAGACCGCTGTGACCATCTGGCCGTCTATGTGCAATGCTACACTGACCTTCCTCGCATCGGTCGTCAGGCGCAGATTATCCATGCCTACGGTCGCACAGATACCACTCACTTGCAACACCTCGTTCACTACGCTCCGTGGTGTGTTGTACTGGATAGCTCCTCGCCTGAAGAAATGTACGAGCTCTATCTTGACTTCATGTCAGCTATCACGGCGGAATGTGTCCCAAAATTCAAGGCACGACGCAAACGCACTCCTCCTTGGATCAGCCCCGATATAATTGCTCTCACACACCAAAAGCGTAGGCTTTTCCGCCGTGCCAGACATCGACAGTGCAACCGCAGCTACCTCGAGGCTAAGAGGCTACAAAAAACTATCAAGAAAGCTGTCCACCTGGCCCATAGGTCATATGTAGAAGGGATATCGGCCCGAGCAATGAAAGACCCAAAACTCTTCTGGAGTTATATTAACTCTCAGCGTAGGCGCTCCTCTACGGATCCTTGCTTCATTTCATCTGGTGCCCCTGTGTCCTCACCACGGGATATAGCCTGTCTTTTCAACCGCCATTTCTCCTCCCTTTGGTCGGCTGGCTCCTCAAGCCCTGGAGATGCCTATTCTACGGTGTCCACCTCCTCCTCTTGTACCACGAAACTCAGCAATATTACCCTCACAGAAGATGAACTGTCTCACGCCCTCTCCCTACTTCGTGTACATCAGCGCGCTGGCCCCGACGGTCTCCATCCTCTGATTTTCAAGATGGCCTGCTTGGCCTGTCCTGCAGTACCCCTCCGGATGTTCCGGCGTTTTCTTGACTCGGGGTCTGTCCCCACTGCTTGGAAGTTGTCACATGTGACCCCCATCCTAAAGGCAACCCACCTACCCTCTGACAATCCAGACTCCTACCGTCCTGTGGCCTCAACCTCTGTTGCCTGCCGCACATTGGAACGGGTTATCAACAAGCAGCTCCTCTTTCATCTTGAGTCCTCAGCACTCCTGAGCCCAGCCCAACATGGTTTCCGGCAAGGCCGCTCCTGTGAAACCGCCCTTGCCTCCCTAGTGCACACTGCGAGTGCCCATCTTGACTCTCACACACCATGCGAGATAGTTCAAATGGATCTCTCCAAGGCATTTGACCGGATCAACCACCATCTGCTTCTGCAAAAGCTCCGCCGTGTTGGCGTGGACGGGTGCCTCTTGAGCTGGCTGTCCAGCTTCGTCACTGGACGTTTTCAGTCGGTTCGCTTTGCGGGAGCACTATCAGATCCCTGTCTTGTGGCATCTGGTGTACCTCAAGGAAGTGTACTTGGTCCAACCCTTTTCATAATATTCATAGATGACATCACGACCCACCTATCCTCCACACCTTTCCTCTATGCTGATGATCTGGCCCTCCTCCACCCTATCAAAACGCCTGTTTCATACACCTCCCTTCAATCCGACCTTGACCATTGTTACCGGTGGTCCTTAGAGAACCTCCTGCCCTTCAATCTATCCAAATGCTGCTCCATGACTGTCACTTCACAACGACCTTCATCTTCTCAGTCCCACAGTCTCTGCCTTGGTGGTGTCCCTCTTCAGCAGGTTACCAACCTGCGCATTTTGGGAGTGTGTGTGGACAGTCGACTCCACTTTGGTGAGCACATTACACTAACCACTGCTAGAGCTCGTCGCCTACTTGGTTTCGTTGTCCGTGTTACCCGTGGAATGAGCCCTGCGGCTTTTCGACACCTTTACACTGCCCTCGTCCTCCCCATCCTAGAGTACTGCTCCACAGTTTGGCATCCTCACCAGTCATCCCTGCAATCAAGCCTGGAGGCCGTGCAACGTCGGGCCGCATATATATACGTGCGTCGTACCGATCCTGCCGCAGAATTAACCTACAGGGGTACCACCCAAGCTGCGCTGTACCAGACCTCGAGATGGTGCAGTCTTCTTCACAGGAGACAGCTCGCCTCCATCCGTCTGTTTTGTCTGCTTATGCAGCCCTCCTACTCCGATATCCCAGACCGCCCTCGTCTCAACCTGCGAACTGGTGCCGTTCAACCCATCCTCGCTCGTACGCTCCGACACCGCGAGTCGTGCCTGCTACGTGCAGCCTCAGTGTGGCGAGGCCTACCCTCTTCAATGACTCACTCCCTGCCATCTAACCGTGAGGACATTAGAGCGCTCCAGAGTGAGGCAGCAAGATATGTGTAGCTGCATCAATGACTAAGTGTATCAATAGTGTGTGTGTGTTTTTATTTATTTATTTATTTATTTATTTATTTGGGAGTATAAAGGGTCAGTTCTGCGGGCACACATGTTGCATGGGCCCCCGCCTTTCCGCAGAACTCGCACGCCCTCCATACTCCTCTTCTCTTTAAGTGCAATAAAGTATCAAGTATCAAGTATCAAGTATCAATCAAAAGCAGCGCAAAAATAAGGACGGAAAAGGGGAACATGCGACAGGACAAACGCTTGTCCGGTCGTCTATATTCCTCTTTTGTCCTTGTCTTTGCGTCGGTTTTCATCGCCATGTACAACTGAAAACTAGCTCAGCTTTCAACTTCTTAACTGCATCCTACTCTCGTGGTAAGCAGTCACAGGCGGCTGCAGTGCAGCCCATCTCACTCAAACGCAAAGTGTGAACCGGCTTTTGCACCCCTGTCAAACGGGCTAATTCAGCGCACTTCAACCGAGTGAACCTCGACTTTGGTGTCGTATTATCTATGTGTGCCACACAGCTTCTTCCCGAAGAACACACTCGACTCTCAAGGGAGTTTAACGAACTCAGTTCGCTCGGTCGAGTGCGTAGCGTCCCATCGAAATCAGTGTTTCAAGAGTAAAACGTAACAACACACAAACAAAACAAAAAAACTTGGCGTATTTTTTTTAATTAAAATGCGTAAACAAATAAAGAAACAAAATGTTATTGCAAAAAAAGATAGTAGGGTGTACTTAGCTTTACAGTTTAGGCTGCTCTGTACCAAAATTAGCGCCGCGGCGAATCGATAAAAGGCGACGACATAGTCAGTCCTTCCAAAGCTATCTTTGCTAGTAGAGAAGGATACAGCCATACTTCTGGTTTCAGCTTGCAGGTTTATGAGACAACACAATAATCATGGTCTAAAAAGGCAGGGGTCAGGGCCACCTTGCAGGCCTCCGTGGGACCAAGCGGAACGCCAAGGTTGGATCTGCATCTTCTTTATCTTGGCTTGTGATGATCGATCAGTATGATTCAATTGGCGTAAATATCGTTAATTAACGTAACATTGTGTTGTAAAGTATTTTTATTAAAGAGACGAAATACGAGACGAAATACTGCTAAGATATTTATGCTTTTACTTTAACATTTTACGTGATTAATTGTATTTTACACCTCGTTACTGCCATCATTTGCGACTGACACTAAAGTGACGAAACACTTGAAGTGACATTCGGTAAGCTGAAGGGCATGCGCGGTTGAAGTGCACTAAATTAGCCCGTCTGACAGGGGTATTAGACGTTTACTCGAGAACTTGATTTGTATCAATTAATCAAAGGTTTACTTTTTCATCTGACATACCTTCCTACGGAGTGAAAGCAAAACTTCCAAACATCCAAAGTAACTTTGTTCTTTCATCAAGATACGAGTCTCAACGTGGGTCTGTTATAGCACGAGTTGCCGCGTGGTTCGAAGGGAAATGGCTCACCGACACGATGCCGCCCATGGTTCCGACGGCGTACATGCAAAAGTCGAGCAGTTGTTGCGGCGCTTCAACCTTGAGGTTGGATGCCAGGGACACCGTCTTCTGGAGGAGCTTGATGATGATCGCCTGCGGAGACAAGACACGTCGTCAAGAGCCAAACGAACACTGTACAAAAAATATGGTGCCTTCAAATGCCTGAGAACTGCCCAAGGTGTACGGCAGCCTTCTTTTTTATGCCGTGGCCTTGGTTTCTGGAGTAGCGCAATTACTGTGAAGGATGCTATCACGGCCAACCTTCAAGGTCAGTCGTCTGCAAGGCAGAGAGGAGAACGTGACTTTTTGCTGTCGCCGTTTGTAAGGGATGGAATAAAACGCTCGCAAGTGGAAGAAAGAAAGAGGAAGAGATTATGCTACAGGAGGAAGTGAGGAAGCGCAGAAAGCTTGTAGTCCTACAGTGCCGAAAGAGTTGTTGCTCTACACTATAGAGACACCCGACGCCACTTTGAAAAAAGTATACTATCTTTCCCCGGTCTAGGCAATCATACAAGAAATCCGAGTTCTGTCGGTGCTACAGCCGTGGTAACCCTGCTAGTACACGCGTGAGCGATGTGAAGGTGAACAACCCTCTTCTTGTTTTTGACGCTCCTGCGAGTTTTGGAACAAGCTCTGTTCCAAAGAGGGCTAGAACGCAAAGTTTAGACCTTTGGGCACGTACCATTTGAGACGTTGAGAGTTAATATAGTTTCAGGGAGCCGTAAAACAGGCAAGAAACCAGGTAAGGTGTTCACCTTCACATCGCCGGCGGGTGTACATCATACAAAAGACCTCGATGTCTTGTCCATTTTCTTTTTCTTTGTTGTTTTTCTTTCCTATCTCGGGGTTTTATAATTATGATACAAAAAACAGTCTTCAGACAGTAGAAAGTTTTAGGAAACCTTCTTTGTACATCCGATACGGTACGGTGGGTCCTCCGGTACGAACTGCCCACATGCGAGTCTTCTATGGTAGCGCATGCGCAGTTCGTACCGGAATGTCCACCGTACCGTATCGGATGTGCAAAACCGGTTCCCTAAAACGCCCTATCGTGTTCCCCCCTCCGCTAAGCCCCTCCGCTACCCGGAACCCTACAGCCAAGGCCATCGGCGCGCAAGCGCAGTGGAGGTTTTTTCGTAGCGGAGGGTTAGCGGAGGGGGGAACACGGTCTACTAAAACTCCCTATTGTCTGAGGACTGTTTCTTAATTTTATGACGGTTCCGTCTCATCAATCATAGAAAAACTGTCCGCGCACATATTCTAAGCATACGAATGTATGAAGCAAACATGCTTTAAACGTATGTGAGTGTAGATAATTTTGTCATAATGCCTGCGGCGAACACCGTGTCTTTTGTTTGATATACGAGCAGTGTGACCGTTTCAACTATAGTGATATTATTCGCAGTGTAGAAGGATAATATTTTTGTAACGTCGAAGGACAAGGTCAAATGTAAAGTATTTGAACGAGTATTCATACCTGCACGGTATTTCACGCACATTTTTTTTCTTCCTAAATTGTACCGTTAAAAAGGTCTTTTAAAGCGTCAATCATCAGACGTGTCACGAAAAAAAAATCGACCAATAACTTTATACTACTAGATCCGGTTGTTCTACGGAAAGTTCAAAGGATATATGTTATTTTGAAAGGCCTGCAACTCAAGAAGCACGCATTCCAGCGAAATTTCGCTACTATCAAGCGGTCCCCCGCCAGCATTCTGAATCGCATCGACGTTACTGAAAGTAATTTGGCGTCTCTCGTCAGTAAAGACAGCGCGGCATTTTCTTACTCAGTTCAGAGAGTGAGTTTGTTTCTGGAGAGTATAGTTTTGAAACTAAGAGCAACGTTTTTTTTTGTTTTTTTTTTCAATACAATGTGCTTTGATTAGCACCATCGATAAGTTGTTCTATGTGATCTTATTCTTTAACCAGTAGGGTGAGAGTTACGTTGTTTTTCGATACTGTAAACCACCTTTCTAAGGAAGTGCCAGCTAACACGTACGAACAGGCACCATATGTGGGGAGAATACGTACTCAGCTATGTGCATAAAACAAATTTAAAAAACTGCACAGTTGAGGATGCAAAGGTGGATGAGCGTCTTATATCTATAAATTTAAATTTCACTATACTTCGTCTCATCCCACGATGGACTAAAGGCCAAAGCCACGGGCCGCCCGGTCTAATCACGTTCTACGCCCAATCACGTTATACGCTATACTATGACACGCTTAACATTGATAAAGGGTGGACGAATAATGCTCGAATCCAAAAGCGCCGCATCATTTTTATAGCTTCGACGCTGCAAAGAGCCTATATGTCGTGGCTTTCTTTGCGATGTAAAATGTTTGCGTCATTCAGTGCTCTCCGATTCGAACCACTGTCCACCCGTCACCTCATCAGTGATCCGAGACGCGGGTACCGTTACGTGCATCAAAACGAAATACCGCACAATTTCTAAGTGGCTTGTGATTGGATCTGGCGGTCCGTAGCTTTTGCCCTTAGTCCATCGTAGGTTGAGACGAAGTATAGATGAATGGTTTCAGCACGGATCGTCTACCGGAGACTATGGCACACGCGCTACAACTTCCCCAGGCTATTCTTCGAAATAATATCTACGCTCTTGGATCAAAAATCCCAACTCAGCCTAGAGTGACGACGCCAAATACATATCGTCTGATACACCGGCACTAAAGATAAGAATCGGCTTCAAAAGCCACAAACGTCACATCCGCTCGAGAGCCCGTCAGCTGATATCCGGTTTGCTTAGGGGAACGGGGCAGTGGAGGGGCAGCGCCAGATGACCGCGCAAGACAGTCTCAAGCTCCATGGCAAGTCAGCAGAGCTGGGACCAGCTCGTCCCCATCGGCGAGGGCTTGCCGTCCATCGGTAAGTGTGAGCGAGCTCAGCGGCAATACAGTCGTATCTCGATGCCCCTGATACCTGCGATACTTCCGACCCGATGCATGCGCAAAGGCGGCAACAGAGTACCGGGAATCGTCATCGAAACGATATACTAAAACTCTCTGCTATGAATACCCTGCTGCATGTAAACATGTACAATTTTTTTAGAGGACGAGTTGCTTAAAATTAATGCGGTTCTGTGTCGTTTGTATGAACGACTAGAGCTTTAGTAGATCCTTTCGATGACTCCGATAACCATGACTTATACTTCGCCAACGAGTGTGCATTCTGTCGGTTATCGGGAACCGTTATAGTAAACATTGGAACGATCTACTAAAACTCTATTATGGACGATTTTGGGTTGGGAACGGAGGTGTCCATGTTTACGAGACAAGCGACAAAAAAGACAAACTAACCCCCCCCCAAAAAAAAAAAAATAGCATTTCGTTTTTTTTTGTTATTTTACTTTTTTTATTGTAATATTACCAGCATGTTCTAATATGCCTTGACGTTCTTGATCAGGATTATCTTCCAGTGGGCGGCGGAAGGCATTTCCTTCGTTGCTTCCGAGTCACAAATGAAGTGTTTGTGTGTTTCATAGCCTTTGCCGATGTCCTCAAGATTCCCTAAGCCTATGAACCGTAACCGTAACAACAGAGACTTTTAGTAAACCGTTACCGTGTACCGCACTAGCGGAGTCTTTGACGCGTGCTTATAAGCGCGCACCCGGGTGATGCCGTGACTGCGGGGCGTGCGCTTAAAAGCATGCTTCAAAGGCTCCGGTTGCGCGGTACGCGGATCACGATTACGGTTTGCTAAAAGTCCTTAATTTTTCGAAAGAGTACAATTGCTGCGATCCCGTGGTCCTGATCGAGCAAGAAATGTATCGATAAAACACAGTAGGCAGTTTTAGCATAGCGTTACCGCAGACTATACCGTGGCAATGGTATACGGCTCCCTGCGCGCACGCGCTCTGAGCACCATATGTTTTAAAGTTACAGCGCGAGCTCGCGGTAGCAATACCATTACGACAGCCCGAGTTTACGGTGTTTTAAAACTGCATAATTTCATCAGAAAGTATAGACCCGAACAAAGGAAACGCGAACAAAGGAGTGACAGCCACCCGCCCTCGTTGCAATCGTTAGTGGCAGCTCTCGCGCAGCTTGTGGTACGCTTAGAGGGTAGTGACGGTGCCAAGTGGCCGTCCCTTTCAAAAATAAAATTCGCGCCCATTTGCTTCAGTCTCCCAGCACATTCGTTTTGAATCATCGCTGATGAAGCGTAGAAAAATTGAAAATCAGTCGCGTTATCACAATGACATGACGATTTATACTGTGGAGTGCGACTGATGAAAGGTTATTTTGAGGGGCGTACGAAATGCCTGTGCCGCATCGTCAACACTGAGAAGGCGCGGCGATTAGCACCTCATGGTGTGGTCAGCTGAATCAAATCGGCGAGAATTCTATTCATTGAAAGGGCAGGCCACTTGGCACCATCGCTACTCTCGCAACTGTGGGATATGACTATACTCCGTCCACCCCCAAGCCGAGACTGCGGTGAAAGCTACGAGCACGTTGAGCCAATCATACCTTGATTCTTCGGCACGTGATCACGCTCTCCCCCACATCCTCGCGCGGAGAGCAGGGTCAGGTGATGAAAGGGATGCGGCTGATTGGTCCGGCGAGAGCGTAGCTCCCATCCCAGCCTCGGCTTAAGAATGAACGGAGTATACTTCTCTCGCTAGTGTGAGATACAGACATGTACGTAACGCGTTACAAGTAACGAGTTACTTGTACCTAGTTACTATTTTCGGTAACGAGTAACATATTTAGTTACATTTTTAGAAAAGGAACGAGTAACGCTATTTAGTTGCTTTTAAAGCCAAGTAACGAGTAACGGTATCTCGTTACTTTTGAGGAGTAACGTGTACAACACCGCTTAGATAGTCTCGTTTTAATTCTAACCTGAGTATGCGTCTATTGCGACAAAGGCAGATGGGCAACCCGAAAAACAAATAAACAGTATGACAGTACAGCAACGTATATCGCTGAACGCGTCAGTCGAACAGTTCGACAGACGTGTCCAGCGATATACGTTGCTGTACTGGACTTTACAGCTTGGAATGTCCTTCCCCCAGCGAGCACAATCAGGTTCGTTGGGTGAAGTTTCTAGAACCGGGTACGGACCGAATGTAAACCGGGAGGTTGCAAACACAGGAAGGCACATAACCTATTACCCGCTGTCCTCAATGAAGACGTAGTTCCCGAAGATTCGCCAGCTCTTCCTGAAGTACAACACTGCCGTCCCTTCAAGCGCGTCAGTAGAACGAGGCTTCAGCGTAGCAGGAGATGAATTTTTCAAGGAAGCGGGGAAACATAACTGATGAAAACTACCACAGGCAGCTGCTGCGTAAGAACAATGACTACTAAAAAAAAAATAATAATAATAAACCGGAAACAAAAACAGTTGTGTCTTTGGTCGTCAAAGTAACGTGAAAAGTAACTCGTTACTTTTGAGGTAACTCACGCGTTCCTTTTGAGAATCGGTAACAAGTAACGTATTTAGTTACTTTTGGGCGAGTAACGAGTAACGGTATTTAGTTACTTTTTTTTGGGTAACGTGTACATGTCTGGTGAGATATCATTACTGGTGATAGAAAAATGTTGAGGGGGAGAAAATCGGCTTAGAAGGGCGAGGGGATGGCTCATACCTCTGGTTTCTGCTAGGTGGCGCAAGCTACCGCCCATAATGAAGGATACAGTCATTATCACCCATCCGAAGCACACCACAGGCTGCGCGAGAGCTTCCGCCGATAGCTGTTGAGCGGCGCAACGAGAGCGAAAGGCTGTCGTTCGGTCGTTCGCGTTTTTTTCGTTCGGTGACGGGGGGATCGGTGGCCGAGTGGGCTAGCACACACACAGCTCGGAGCACGCGGAGCGAAAGGTCGCGCTGCAGAACACAGGGATTCTGGGTTGCATCCGCACCTCTGCCCGTTTCGATTTGGATGAGCATCGTATCGGGGAGCGGTCGTGTATCACTACAGCGCCTCGCAGTTGTCCTGCACTGGCTAAATTTCTCATGTAGAGTGGGTAACAACGTCGTCATGTTTCTGCCAGAATAACCTCTAGCTGCATAAACAACTAATTACTTTTTGTACGGTGACAGCACTAAACGGTGAAAATGTGAAAATCATCGCGGCTCAGGTGTGCATAGGGGACTCAAACGAACAAATCCGAGCTGTATTTTATAGTAGGAAGTTCAGGTATGTAAGAAATAAAAACATGTTTTGTCATTTACTAGTGGGTTTTAACATACTGTTACCGCAGGCTCACGCGGGAACAGTAACGCTCCTGACGCACGCTCATAAGGATGCTGTAGACAGACCAGGGGTCTCAAACATGCTGTCTGCATGCGGCCCGCGACTCTTTTGGACGTGGCCCGAAAGCATCCCGCTGTTGCGAGCTCCCGTTCCTATGCCTCGAGCGCTACACGCGCCATAAATAAGTTTCATATCGTCGATTTACTTCCACTGGCAAAGAAGCTCTGCTCACATAACGTGTTAACATATTTTTCACTATTCTATTTTATCATCCTCGTAACTCTTTTCTCATGTAAATCGCCTGTATACGACAATACCGCTAATGTATACTTTAGTCGGTGACTGGTTCAGAGCAAGTGGAAGCTCCGCCCACCTCTCTCCCCCTATGGCAAAGCGAGCGCTGGAGAGGAGGCGACCTCCTCTCCAGCGTTCGCGCTGCTAAAGTGAAGAGAGAGGAGGGAGGAGCTTCCACTGTGCTCTGAACCGGTCACCGGCTTTGGCTGCACGAACTCTTGTTCTGCAGGAGCATCTGTCGAAAGATAAAATTATGGGGTCGTCTTCTGCAGTCAGAAAATACCTTAAAAAAAATATAAGTACTTTCTTATTATGGTACTATAAAAATCATCAGGAATTCCAACTGTCGTATAATGAGTTGTATTTTTTTCATGCCGGTTAACTAAGGCAAGTGCATAGACCCTTCACAATAATCCCAAAAGCCAGCATCGCGCTGCGCGACGAAATAAGAGTCCCATCGTATTTCGTCCAGCTAGCACGTGGAGAGGGTATCGCGTTGGCTATCTTGCTATACTCCGTTTCACCTTGTGTTGTACCGCAGAGAGGCTAGAAGCGCGAGACTCATAGCGCTTGGTAGCTATTCTTAAGTCACGAGCTCGTGCTGCTCGAGCATGTGCCCGAGACGCACGGAGCTCGTGCTTGCGCTGTCCAGCCTTTCCTGCGGTACATCACAAGGTGAAACGAAGTATAGGCTGCCCAATTTCTCATGTCTCTCCTTTGTACCGGCTCCGTCGTCTGCTACATCATTGCTTTGTCGCTTCTAGTCGAACCCTGCCACGGATGCGGTGCAAAATGAGTGAATACGGTTTACACTGCGAGACGTGAAGGTAAATTACGGCGCATAACGTATTCAAAAGGTGAATGGCTTCACCTGTCGCGATGCGTTTACGCTGCCACAGATGCGGTACGCACGCCGCCATGACGTTGCGGCGGATGACCGGGGATGGCAGATGTCTGCGACGGCTGCTGGAGATAGCTGCCGCGACTCTCGAAGTCGCGGAGGTACAACGAGAAAGCACGTGATCTGTACCGAGGGTTCCCGAAATGCCCTGCCGTCGTGGCGTTGTACGTTTTGGAACAACGACAGTTTGCTTGTTCTCGCTCTAATAAAAAAAAAATGCCAACACGTTAGTGGTTTTAAATCTTATCACATCAGGTGTTATGCCCAAAGTAGTCGTAGAAACAAATAAAAGCTAAATATGTCGCTTGCAAAACGACGAGTTGACAAAACGAAGGCGGTCCCTTTAGTAGAAAGTCTTCCGGGTGCCACTGCGAGTGTCGACTGCTTTGCAACGTAAAACGCTATTGCCCTTTTTTTGCTTTTTTATTAAAAAAAACCAAAATATAGGCTTCCCCTCTCCCTGCGCTGGCCCTCGACCTTTCGGGGTGGCCTATTTGGCCCCCGCACTCAAAGTAGACACAGCGCGAACTCCCTGTAGCAATATCGTGGTGATAAGGCTAATTCTAGAACTATAAGAAAACGCGTAGGGTCCAAAAAAGCAAAGCTCTTGGGGGCGGTAAAGCAATAATCTGTTTGGTAGCCTCCGCATAAATCGCACAAATATCCTGCGGCTTGATTGAAAGGTGGGACAGTGATCGCAAGTATATCTTTTCAGGTCGCCTCTGTTGGTACCTTGATTGAAATGTTAGCGCAGACCATCAGTAAGGCGCAATGGGCAAACGGGAATGGCCGAGGTGTGTTTTCACACGCTTAGGCTGACTTTCCCTTGTAAAGGGACACAGCGTTTAAACTCGGCAACAACAGTCTGAAGCGCACAGAATGCACTTGGGCTTCTTCGTGCCACTGTTAAGAATGGAACCTTCGGCGACCTTCTTCCGAGTTTCAACGCGGCGGAAACGAGTCATGATCTGTCCGGGAACGTCGCCTGCTGGACGGGGCCTACGCGAAACGAGTCTCGAGGAGTACGGAACCGGCGCCTACGTGTCTGCGCCTGAGGAGACAGGTCTCAACGCGCCCGTGACGTCAACGGGACGTGTGTGCGTGCGTGCGGCTTGGTGCGCTCCGGAAGGGGAGAGAGGCCGGGCCTAACTGCGGAGACAGGTCTCAACGAGTCTGTGACGTCAACGGGACGTGTGTGCGTGCGTGGGGCTTGGCGCGCTCAGGAAAGGGAGAGAGGCATGACCTAATTGCGGAGGACCATGGCTACGACGCACTTCTGGCTACGACGCGGCGGACTTTGCTACGACGCACTTGACGGCGGGTTGCTGCTGCGCACCTGCTGCCCTGGCGGGGAGTGAGGGAGAAAACGGACCCTATATAAGGCGGAGCGCGAGGCTGCTCAGGAGTTCTCTCGGATTTGACGACTGTATCGCAACCATGTAATTAAACCGTTCGTTACGTTACCAATTCTCCCACCTCCACTGGACCCCTGGGTTCTTCACTTCGGGGAATGGTCGTCGTCACGAGCCAGGAAGCTCCCGGACGTGCGGCTCAAACCCCGCCTCTAACAACTGGTTGGCAGCGGTTGGGATCGGACCATGCGACATCGTGCTACATCTGCGGGTGAGCGTTTGGACTTTGCTTTGAGATTCGCCAGGCTTCAGATTATGGGTAATTAATTTTGAACTGCTGGGAATCCTTAGTGTTTGACTCGTGCGCTAGGTTTAGGTACAACCTCGCGACAAGTTTTAGAACAAAGCCAAAGCTAAAGAGCAGCGATCATGGATCTAATGAGGTTACTGAGAACAGATTTATTCTGTTTATGTGAAGAATTGGGTGTGGAGGTGGAGCAAAAGATGAAGAAATCTGAGATCAGTAAAGCGATTTCAGAGAGCGCAGAAGTAGAGGAAATTAAAATTGCGTGGGAACTGCTTCTGAACGCTAAGAGCGAGGCTGCAGCGAGAGAGGAGCGGGAGCAGGCTGCAGCGAGAGAGGAACGAGAACGAGAACGAGAGCAGGCTGCAGCGAGAGAGGAACGAGAACAGACTGCGGCGAGAGAGGAACGAGAGCGGGAGCAGGCTGCAGCGAGAGAGGAACGGGAACGGGAGCAGGCTGCGGCGAGAGAGGAACGGGAACGGGAGCAGACTGCAGCGAGAGAGGAACGAGCAGCGCTAAAAAGGTTAGAGTTAGAGATGGAACAACAGCGATTAAACTCACAGAACAGTAGAGTTGGGACTCCGGTGCGAGCAAGTGAGACCGAGTCGTATCAAATGAAGAAGCTCATGCAGCCGTTTAAAGTTGGGGAAGACGTGGGCCTGTTCTTAGTGAACTTTGAGAGGACATGTGAGAAGTTGAGCTTCGCCCCAGAAACGTGGCCGCAACGGCTTTTGACTTTGTTGCCCTGTGAGGCTGCAGAGGTTGTCGCGCGCCTTAGTGCTGGAGACGCGGACGACTACGACAAGGTGAAGTCCAGCCTTTTGAAACGGTACCGCCTTTCTGCCGAGGCGTTCCGTCAAAGGTTTAGAAACGCATCCAAAAAGAGCAGCGAGGGCTACTCGGAATTCGCTTACGGGCTTAAAACCAATTTGATAGAATGGTTGAAGAGCGAGGAAGTGTACGAAAGCCGAGACAAGGTAGTCGAGTGTGTGTGCCTCGAACAGTTCTTTCGTAGCATTCCGCAGTCAGTCAAGCTCTGGGTGCAGGACAGGGTAGGAGTCGACTCTGTCGAAAGGGCCGCTGAGCTAGCCGAGGAGTACGCAACGCGTAGAAAGCTGAGCGGAGAGGAAAGCGAACCCGGCCGGAGCGATCAGCGCAAGACCTTCCGACAGGGAAACGGCTCGCGAGAAAACGGGCCCGAGAAGCCCGAAGCAGGACAAAAGGTCCCAGAAAAGAGCGCAGAACACTCGAACGGAGACGAGGCGCGGAAAAGCCAAACAGGGCAGTTCGAGGCTAGGAAGCCGTTCCTGTGCTACAACTGTCAGGAGCCGGGACACACAGCGGCCAGATGTAAGAAACCGCGGGTTGTGTTCTCGACCGTGACCGGTAGTGACGAGGACCTGGAGCTCCTTCGTCCCTATCTTCACGAGCTCCAGGTAAACGGAAAGCCGTGCAGGGTGCTTCGTGACAGTGCAGCGACGATGGACGTTGTTCATCCGTCGTATGTAACGACATCCGATTTTACTGGAAAGGTAGTTTGGATCAAGCAGCTGCTCGAAAAGCACAGTGTCTGTCTGCCTATGGCGACGGTAAGGATAACTGGCCCGTTCGGAGAGCTAGTGACAGAGGCGGCTGTCTCGCAAACAGTCCCGTTGGAGTATCCTTATTTGTTTTCTAACCGGTCAGAATTCCTGCTGCGCGAGAGGGGTCAACAACTGGGAGAGGGACTAGTTCAGTCAGGTACGAGGTCCAAATCGCGTCAGCTCGCCCCTTTGTTGACGAGTGATCCAGAGCCAGAGGCAGCTGTCGGGGAGCAGGCACTCCCAGAGTTCGAGGCAGAGAAACGGGATGAGAGGGACCAGGTTGTAGAACAGCCTGACCTCGTAGCACTAGAAAGTGTACGCCGTCCCAACGAACCGGCGGAAAAGGCGGAGGAAGACGGGATCAGTGAAAGATCTCTCGTAGCTCCGGCGTCACGTAACTTTGGTCCTCTGCTACGAGTAGACAGAGTGTCTTTGACAGTCGAGCAGAAGAGCGACCCTAGTGTGTCAGGGTTTCGCGGTACAGCTCAGGAGATTGCTAGGACCAATGTAACGGGGCATGAAAAAGGCGGATTGTTTTATCGGCGCTATAAGGACCGCATTTTCACGTCTAGAAATCACGTGAAAATCGATCACTACGACTTCAGGGCAAGAAAAAGGAAAGGCAAATTTAACGGCAATGCCGATGGGTTGAGCAGATTTTTCTGGCATCACGAAAAACAGTAGGGATGATCTCAGAGGTCTTCGTCATCCACGGGAATGAGGATCAAAGTGGGGGCACTTCGTTAAAACCCCAACAAGACCTCACAAATTGCAAAAAGTTTTTGTCTTTTGTATTTTGTTCATAGTGACCTCTTTGGAAAAATGAGTTGTGTTTTGGCGACAGCGGGTCTCGATACCCGCAATTGTCCTAAGGTTTTAAATTTGTAGTTTTTTTGCAAATTTTTGTAATCCGTAGTCCAGTCTGGCGGGTCTCTGGCGAATTCCGAGCGTTTGACTGCGGTGTGGCGTGGTGTTGTGTGGGACGTTTCCGCTAATGCCTCCGTTGTAAGAGGTTTGGGAGTTTGTTGGGTGCTTGCAGCGTCTTCTCAAGGCCTACTCCAAGCCCACCTCTTCAGGCCAGCGATCGTACCACCGGCCTTTCGAGGTTTCCCTGGCCCCGGAGGGGCTGTTAAGAATGGAACCTTCGGCGACCTTCTTCCGAGTTTCAACGCGGCGGAAACGAGTCATGATCTGTCCGGGAACGTCGCCTGCTGGACGGGGCCTACGCGAAACGAGTCTCGAGGAGTACGGAACCGGCGCCTACGTGTCTGCGCCTGAGGAGACAGGTCTCAACGCGCCCGTGACGTCAACGGGACGTGTGTGCGTGCGTGCGGCTTGGTGCGCTCCGGAAGGGAGAGAGGCCGGGCCTAACTGCGGAGACAGGTCTCAACGAGTCTGTGACGTCAACGGGACGTGTGTGCGTGCGTGGGGCTTGGCGCGCTCAGGAAAGGGAGAGAGGCATGACCTAATTGCGGAGGACCATGGCTACGACGCACTTCTGGCTACGACGCGGCGGACTTTGCTACGACGCACTTGACGGCGGGTTGCTGCTGCGCACCTGCTGCCCTGGCGGGGAGTGAGGGAGAAAACGGACCCTATACACCAACTCATGTTTACAAACAAACCGGAGCGCCCCTAGCGGACGCCACCGGCGCCGCGCATGCGCGGTGGATGGTGGGCAAGAAGCCCGCCGTCGCCCATAAACAATCATTGAATTGCGTTGTTGTCGGCGTCAGTGGGAGTCCCCGCGTTCTTTTTCGAGTTGGAATTGTTGATTCTACGTTCTCCTAACAATGTCCGACTACTTGAGCGGCTTCATCAAAATTAACGAGGCCAAACTTTGCTTGAATAATGTGACGTGTGGCGATTCATTTCACGTGGACGCCGTAGAATGGGCGCTAAAGCCTGTCTCCCACGATGAGATTCTGCTTCCTACTTTCAGTCGCGACGTCGCTCGGGCTGCAAAAGCGTGGACCGTAGCTGAGATGGTGGACGTCGATACTGAAAACCGCAAGTAGAATCGGGCATTACAAGTCGGTGATGGCCACTGGTAACAATGATCAACATCTTCTTGTATCTACTGTTTACACTTTGCCTACTTACCCCAACTAACCGTCAAAAGTGTTTTGAGGCCTGCACTTAGTTCTTATCGCAATTACCGGATCAACGTTTGGTTTACGGGCCGCTGTCGTTTGAACGAGCTGACGACAAAAAGCAGACGTTTGAAAGAGCAGACGACAGTTCGAACGCATGCGCAATGGAGTTCGAGCAAGAAGCACCGCGTCCGGCGTCAACAAACCATTGGAATGTCACGTTGTCGGCGTCTGTGTGAGTCTGCATACTCTTTTTCGCGTTGGAATTGTCGATTCTACGTCCTCATAATAATGTCTTACCACTTTGATCGCCTGAGCGAAATTATCGAGGCTCGTTACGCCGCTAAACTTTGCGTAAATAATTTGACGTGCGGCGATTCATTCGCATGAACGCCGCAGAATGGGCACCAAAAACCATGATGAGATTCTTCTAGCTATTTTCGGCCGCGACGTCGCTCGTGCTGCAAAAGTGTAGAATGTAGCGGCGATGATCGACGTCGATACTGAAAATCGGAAGCGGGAACAGACCAAGCGTAACAAGTCGTTGATGGCCACTGGTACCAATGATCAACATCTTGTATACCTACTGTTTACACCGAGCCATACCTACTGTTTACACCGAGCCTACTTAAGTTTTTTGAGGCCTGCAATTACTTCTTATTGCAAGCACCGGGACAAAGTTTGGTCTACGGGCCGCTTTTGTTAGACCGAGCAGACGATAAAAAGCAGACAAGTTTGAAAGAGCAGACGAAAGTTCGAACGATCAGGCGGCCGTGTGAATTTGAAGACGCACTGAACCCGTGGGTGGTCCGGACAAGTTGGCGGTTTTCTCTCGTTCAGGTTGGAACAAAGCAAATACATCTGGCGACCACAAAGTTGTTGCCCGCACAAGCAATCGTAGTTCGACAGCGTCTGGTTTGCCCTTTTCACGGCTACTATCCACGTTCTCGGACGAACGGAGGGGACAGAAACACATGAAAACTGATCTTCAAACCTTCCCAGACTCTCTTGGTACAGCCCCCGTCGCAGCATTTTGACGAGAAGGCAGGTTTTTTGTCTGGTTTCTTACAAAGAAACAGAGGAATGCATGTCTCGCACGCCGACTTCTGCCCACCGCTCCAGACCGGAAGTGCGTCCGACGCGCCACCACCGCGGCGTGACGTAGGAGAGTTGAGTTCGTGTATATAAGGCGGAGCGCGAGGCTGCTCAGGAGTTCTCTTGGATTTGACGACTGTATCGCAACCATGTAATTAAACCGTTCGTTACGTTACCAATTCTCCCACCTCCACTGGACCCCTGGGTTCTTCACTTCGGGGAATGGTCGTCGTCACGAGCCAGGAAGCTCCCGGACGTGCGGCTCAAACCCCGCCTCTAACACCACTAAGGACAAACCGGAACCAAAGAATGGATCGAGCACAGTTCAGTTCTGAATCAACAATTGGAACATCGCTGACACAGAGCTGCCTTGGAATTAACACTGAAGCAAGGCTGAGTCAGCACTGTAGTGCAAAGTGAGCTCTAAATCAACGTAATACTAATAATCTTCCCGCCGTGCTAATTTTTTTTCTTCTAAATTTTGAATTGCTATTGAGAAAACTGCAACTGGTTGGCTAAAGGGCAACTCCGGTCAAATTTCGATGTTGAGAGAGAAAAAAACGCAGTCCTACGTCGTGTCACTTGAAAAGCCTACATGTAAAATATTACGACGCAATTCCGCCTCAAAGTTTATTAAACCGGACGACGAAGTCGGAGCGGCTCCGCAGTCACCAAAAGTCCACTCAATCTAGCGGGCGACGCGTGGAGCAGCGCAGTGGATGCTGCTGTATGGAGTCGGACACAGCCAACACTACACGGAGCATCAACAACTGGAATAATTGTTTTGTTTGTTTCTTACTCCTTGAGGCACGGAGAGCGAGAGAGATAAGAGAGCGGAGTGGCGTGTGTCCAGTAGCAGACGAGCAGGACCAATGTTTCCAGCTGCGGGAAAGGTTTCGGTTTCGCTTTGTGATTTTCGTTTAAACGAGGTTTGCAAGAAAACTTTAATTTTTCGGAAAACGAATGGCACGAACCGTTTATTAATAGCGCCGCCCTCTAGCAGGGAGTCAAAACATGAAAGTTTCTTTATATAGCTACTGCGAGATGGCACTACAGGCCCTTGCGCGACCCGACGTGAACCGGTACGTGCAGCCGTGCAGTTCCCGGAGCGGTCCGCTGCGGGAGAAATGGGCGGCGTTGCGATCGCGTCTATTTGAAAGGGGTACGGAAACAAAATTCTGGATCTCATTTCTTTGCTTCAGCATGGCGTAGGTAGCAGTAGAACCACAAAAACATCAATACTTCGTTCAAAATATAAGAAAACATATTTTAAATTGAATTAAAGGGACACTGACAGCCCCCAAAAGGTTGCTTTATCTTTGGCCAGGCAATTTATTATGGTGTCGGATGACTACCCAGTCAATATTTTTCTACTACGTATATTTTAATAAAGAAAAAAAACGCAACTGCTCGAAACCGAGACTGGACTGAGGTGGAAGAACAAATGTCGAAGAGGAGACAGTTGGAAAAAGACGCGTAATTGTGCAGCTTTTTTTTTTAATTAACAGATTTGCAGTTTTTTAGAAACCACAAAAATATGGGGATCGTGTATCTTTTTTTTATTTTTAATATTGTGTGTGTGCCTTCGATGACCCACGACTTTGATTATATTTGGTGGTTCTGTCTAAATGATATAGAACGGCAAGTGGCCACGGAGAAGAGACTGAGCGAGGCTCAAACCGGCCAGTTCTCGATCGGCGGTTTTCGGGTGGAAGAAAACAAATTTCGAGTCGCAAAACGTGTTCTGGGTAGTTGGGCTCTCATATGTCATGTACAAATAAAATCCTTGGCGAGCATAACTACATTGTCAGTGTCCCTTTAAATTATAACCAAAAACCACCTGGTTGTTGGTTATGAAGCTTGAATGGAATTGACAAGTGCTGGTTGTTGGGCGAGTTGGTATTGTACGTGAGAAATGGACAATATCGTGTCAGAAGACTTACCCAATCAATATTTTTCTACTACGTATATTTTTAATAAAGCGGAAAAAAAAACGCAACTGCTCGAAACTGAGACTGGACTGAAGAGGAAGAAGAAATATCGAGGAGGAGAGAGTTGGCAAAAGACGCGCAATTGTGCAACATTCTTTTTGTTTTCTTCTATCAACAGATTTGCAGTTTTTTTTATATAATTTAAGGGAAAGGTCGTGATGGCATCGGCCTCTGACGGCAGCGCCACTATAAGGGGAAGTACGCTCACTATAGTCCGTGACAACTCAAGAAGGTATGGGCGAGGGAAAGAAAGGTGGGACCACCACCGCCACCTAGTGTCAACGCTCATAACTACGGTACGCTTGTCCATAGGAAGGACGAAGACGTTGTCGCGCGCGACAGATATCCCGAGATGCACCGCGCTCTTCGATGGCTGATTTTGAAGCGCTGGCTAGAATCGAACATTAAGAACGAAAAATACAGCCATCTGTTTGAAATACAAGCGTGCGATTGTCATTAGCGGATAGAGTTGATCCTGTTTAACTTATTTCTGAACGTGAGAGGTATATATTTGGTTTCAATTCAGTAACCCCTTGAAGTCTGGCCCGGCTCTTGAGTACGAATCGGAGCCACTTTTTTAATGCAGGCTTCCCATGACAGTTTCCCAACCGAGTTCTTCTATAGTAACGCTGGCCAAGAGCAACATTCAAGCTTTCCCGCGCTCTTTGAGCGGTGTGACGTCACATGCTGGCAACTGGAAAGTTAGCAGCCAGTCTAAAAAATGTTTCGTGCTTGTTTTCTTTCTTTTTTTTCTTCTGGCGAATTTTTCCAGCAGTACGTCTACACCATCAATCTTCTTGTAACCCGACGGGGAAAAGTTTTACCAACATTTGACGTCACGTGTTCAGTCTTGCGACTATTCACTCGAATCAATTTTAAAATTCACTAACTTAACAAAACAAAATTACTGCGATTTTTATTTCTTGGATTTAGCGCCCATTGTGTTGTTCTGTTCTTTTCCTTTTGTCTTTATATATATATATATACGCCATAATAGGAAAAAAAATAGTATTACAAGGGCCCAATCTAGGGTGTTTTTGTCTTTTAATATAGGTGGCGCAAGTTGCAGCACCCGATTTCAAGACTTCGTTCGATACGAATGAAGTCTTGAATCCATCCAGTTTGGATCCATCCAGTTTGGATCGAGCCAGTAGGATCTCGCTTCCTTGCTCGAGTGAGTGCCCGCGCAGGCTTGTCTACGTGTTCACGAATTTTCATACCAGAACCTCCTGAATCGGAGATTTCCAAAAATGTATATTTTAAGTCATGTTAACTTTTTTCTTCTTTTTTTTAGAAGAGTATTAGACGCCGTGGATATTTGAGGCCACGTACGCTGCGTCGCGGATGTTCGGCCTGGCGAGGGAAGAGATGCGGAGGTCACGAAAGCTGATAAAGTCTTGAGTCATCCGCAAGGATGCGTCAGCGTGCAACGGAAACCGTCGCCCTCTCTCAGAAAACCACATTATGTTGAGATGGATTCGAACATTCGTTTTGTAGCTACTGATGGTGCCTCCCGCATGGGTGGCGAAACCTCAATGTGCTGGATAGGCAAGTAGCAGCTTTCGTAAGAGTTTTGGGGGTGAGAAACTTGATTGTTCGTATAGTTGTCGACAACGTTTAATGAGTTTGTTTTCATCATTTTGTGAAGTCCGCTTCCCCTCCTTTCGGGAAAGGATTACGGTTCACAGGAGGCGAAGCGGTCACTCAGTCGTCCCGTCGGAGTGACCGCTTCCCTTTCTTTTGTGAAAGAATTATGGTTCTCAGCATTGAGTGTAGGGCGTGGGCGAGGTGCCTTGATTTTGCTTTTCCTTCTCGTTCGCATGCCTTTTGTATGATGAGCCCCATAAGGTCGCAAACACGTTGCACGAAGATTCCGCTGACTCAGCTGACTACATGCGACAACATCCTGGCTAAGATTCTCTGGACCACCTTGTTTTTCTTGCGGCCTTTCCTCCTCGCAGATATATGACATACTTCGTTTTCTCTGGAAGTAATGCAGACTTATCCTGCGACCCAGGTTACCATCCCGGATATGGGGCTCATTTCTACGTGCCTGTGCAAGCGGATGCTAGGTGGCTCGACCCGGCTCCGATGGCTACCCTCAGCTCTCCGGGAGGACCATCGCCCTATGCCCAGGCGATTCTGCATCTGCCAATCATACCGGTAACTGAGAAACCAAATGCGGTAAAACTATTTCAAAAAACCTTGGCGCGAATCCCGTTCGCCGAAAAAACAGCCCACTCGGTACCGTTTCTATAACCTCGGAGCGCCGCAAGCTGCGCGTGCGCGACAGTCCTTTTCTTCTTTCTTATGATTGTTGCTCCGTCACTTGCGTTTCTTTAGTGCGAGACATACACGTGACGCACTGGGTTGTACATTGCGTAAACATTTACATATTTAAAGAAAGATACGCCGCCGCTTTTGGCTTATGATGCAACTATAGTCGGTGACATGTTAAGAGTTCAGGGAAAGCTGCTCCCACCTTCTTTCCGCTTTAGCAGAGCGAATACCCTACGTTTCGTCTCCGGCGTTAGCTCAGCTAAAGGGGGAGAGGTGCAGAGGAGCTTCTTCTGAACTTATCACCGACTATAATGCGACGCTCGCGAAACCTAGCAGCTCGAAAGCGTCTGCCAGTATCTTGACCTGTGAAAACGTGCGCAGCGCGACTCTTCATCTGTTCGTGGATTGCGAGGTTTTCCGCCTTTCCACCTTGTTTTTTTAGTCATTCTGCGTATCATTTTTGTTATCTCCTGTTCTGCGAACCAGAGCTCGTAGCTTGAATGTCTCCTCCTCAGGCTTTTCTGCTCGGCATTCAAGAGAAACGATGTGAACAACGTCGAACGGACCGTAACGTGACATTGCGCAGAATGACGACTATTCTCCTTGCGATAATACCCAGAGAATCCGTCTTGGCCTTCGCCTAAAGTAGCTGATCGGGTAGGAGGTAGGAGGAGGGTCAGTGGTGTTCTTTGCTTTGAAGCTGTGCACGAAGCAAGCCCTCCCCAAATTTGCCACAAAGCGAGTCCTTCGTAAACTCCGTCCGAACGTCATGAAATAAATGTCGTAGACAGAGTTGACTTCATGCGCTGTTTTGTTTTAGATGTTTATGAAGATGGTACCACCTCTGATCCTCTGATGTCGTTGAAATGTCGAAACTTCTTTGGTTTCTTGCGCAAGGCCTCTCGTCTTAGACACTGGTAAATACGTAATCTGTGCACGGCGAACACCATGAAGAGGTTCTTCGGAAACATGAGTTCCAGCTGGATTCCAGAATATTTTTTCCGTGAATTTGAATATCAGGTTTCCTTTTCGCGAAGATTGTAACTAAACGCGAGAGAACACCACAAAACCTCCGGCCACTCGTTAAAGGGACAATGAAGGCAATTTAGGACATCTTTTTGGCGATTGAACTGGGTTCCAGGCACGTCTCAGGCCACGTTGCCCAAATTTCAGCCGAAACCGGCGCTTGTGTGCCGCGCAAATCAATAAAACAGTCGCGGCAATAATTGCACCGGGATCGACTGGCGCGACGCCCCGAGAGTTGCGGGAGAAGCCAGGAGAAGCGGAGCTCGCGTGACCGATGCGGGGCCAAGACGCGCGACGTCACAAACGGCGCGTCGCGCCGTTTGTGACGTCGCGCGCCTTGGCCCCGCCAAACGGGCTGACGCGCGCCGTTTGCGACGTCGCGCGTCAGCGATTGTGCGCTGACGCGCCGCTTGTGACGGCCAGAACGGCCAGATCGCTGCCGCTCTCCCTCGGAATCTCCCCGGCGTCCGTCCTTCGGCATGCGGGCCGCTCGTTGCCGGCTGTGCGGTCTCCGTCGGGTGATAGCAGAGGCCGCCACGCACGTACTCCCGTTCCGTTGGTGTTCGGTTACCGAACGGAAGCTCGAACTCGCTCGCGAGAGCGGCATTGCCGTCCATGTTGACAAATTCGGCGAAACGACCGCGCCACCGCGCTGCTATAACCCACCGCGGTAACCAGAGTCTCGACGCGCTAAATGCTACCGGTACCGACAATTCACATGTGACGTCACTCCGTACGTCACCTCCGTTTTCGGAGGCCCAAAAACGAGAAACGCAGATAGTTGAGTTTCGGTTTCTTCAGTTCTTTCGTAGATATAGAAATATGCGTCACAAATGTCTATAAAAATTTAGGCAGTATGCCAGGTTCCCAAGAAGCCTAAAAACACAATTTAAACAAATTAAATTAAATCGCCTTCATTGTCCCTTTAAGAACCGTTCATACCTTTTTGCGACCGACTTCGACCGATAGAGACCAGATCCGTTAAAACTTCTTAAAATTTCATTTCTGGCGCCATCTATGCAGTGACCGTGGAACTGCATTCTCACAAGAGCGACGGTTTTGCGGCATTTTCGAGGTCGAATGTGCGTAATACCTATGAGAAAGGCTCGTTTATAACGTTTCCAAAAGTTTTTCGAGACAAGAAAGAAAGGATAATGCGCGGGAGAATAAAGAATATGCCGGATTGTCAAGTTTTACATGCAAACCCGATAGATGGCGCCACTGTGCCCTCTGGGTTAAAGAGGTTGTAAGAACCAAGATTTAAGAGGTCGTAAGAGTGCGGAACGCCTTACAGCAGCACTTCGATCTTTCGGCCGCTAAGCGCGTGCCGCACGTGTGGGCAAGGTATACTCTGTTTCACTTCATGATGTACCGCAGGAAAGGCTACAGGCGCAAGCTCCTTGCTCTGGGGCACATCTCGGCGGCACAAGCTCTCGTGGCTTAAGAGCGGCTGCCAACGCTATGAGCTCGCGCTTCTAGCCTTCGCTGCGGTACAACATAAGGTGAACCGAAGTACGATTCCCTCTCACTGAAACCAGTCGTGACATCTTTTTCTAACCTTTTTGAAACTATAGCAAATGCGCCCACGCGTAGTTTTGATAGGCGCTGAAGATGTGCGAGAGTCGTGATTCCGAATATTGTGGATATGACGTCACGCTCCGGGAAGCGGTTCAGCGGTGCTTTGAAAGTTATTTTCTGCAACCTCCGTGCAGCAAATTAAAAAAAATAATCGCGTTATTCGCGGTCGTAGAGCTAAATGAGGACGATTTAAGTTTTCTTCCTCAAATACAGAACCGCTTCAGTTTACCTTTAATTATTCTCGACAGTAAATAACTTTGTGGATAAGCGTGGCTGAGCGGGTGATGACGTGAAATAAAAAGGAACCTTTCAGTCGCACTCTTTTTGTCGCGCATCAAAACAACAAAAAACGGCACAGCTTTCTTTTTCTTTTTTTTTTTATTCTCAAAAGTGAGTGTTTTAATGACCGAAACAAAGTACGCTCGCCGTTAATCGCAAACACAAAGAAAACCGCCGAAATTTTGTTGAGGGCGGTGTCTCAAGAATTGCGCCTAAGTGTGCTGCAGCTTGCGAGGTCACAGCCCGCTCAGCTAGGGTTAGCAGAGACGCCGGAAAGCGGGGAGAGACCAGCCTCAATCGCAGTGAATCCGCTCAAAAAAACGTTCTCTTTGTCCCTGGTTCCCAGTTTTTGTTGGAAAGGTGATTAGCGCACCGAGTGATTCAGCTGCGCATGCACATGTAATTTCGGTCTATTGCAAGAGTGTGCCGATACATCGAAAACGATCACTCAAGAGTCCTTTCAATGTGAGGATCCCGTGCCACCTTGTAGCTAGGGTGCTTCAGAGTGTAATTAAAAGAATTGCCGTGTCTCACAACGCGGTCTCAAGAATGATGCGTTCTAAGAGGAACGACCGAGAAGCTCGGTTTCTTGTGGCTGCGCTCGTCCGTTCAAAGCATCTTGAGTAGTCATGCTCATGTTCCTGTGCTGTTATTCTTGATGTTTAAAGCCGTAGTCACGTTGTCTCACATCATACAAAAGACAGTGGTGTTCGTTGCAGACACGATAGCAAAATTATCTGCGGGAACGCGTCAAGCATTTTCGAAGCGCTTCATTATTATATATGATTCAAACTTGTCTGCATACATTCTTCGTAAAGCAATGAGACAGGACCACTATACAAGCAAAGACGGATGGATAGATGTTAATGGCTATACCCCTTGTAATTGGCAATAGCTTGCGCCACCTAGCCTAAGCCTAAAAAAAAACAACCTCGGACACTGTTTGCAGACTGTCTCTTGGTATAATGTATTAAAGGTGTGAGGGTCACACTGCTTGCGAGATAAGACTTCATGCGCTGTGCGGCGAGTGACGCATAATGCGACTCAATGTTCTCTCGTTTCCTTCTCTCAGATAGAACTGGCGGACATGTCCGTCCCGCCGCCGTCCTACCAGTTCCGGTTGCCGGACATCACCCAGCCACCCCCGGCAATTCAGTGGCGGTGGGTCGGTGATCGCTCTTCACCCTGCACGACCGACAGCGACCCTGGAGGGTCACTCGGCACCGCATACCCCAGCGCCTTTTCTGCACCATCGTCGCCACCAGCTACAGTGTATCCTCAGTGGACAAGTGCACCTGAGGAATCTGAACTGGAAGCGCAGTTTTCTTCCCTCAGTTTGGACATTCCTTATTACTCCCGAGCTATGGCCCTCCTAGCTTCCCCTCAAGAGGAACAAGGGAGGAGCTTCAAGCGGCCTGGAGCTGAAGTGCCTCTAACTCCACTCATAAAGCACCGAGGGTGAGCTCCCCGGAGCCTGGAGCCCGAATCCCTTTGGCTCTAATTGAAAAAGAACCAAGAGTGAGCTCTCAGCATTATGGAGTCATGAATCTCCTGGTTCCACCTCAACAGGAGCCAAAGGTGACATCCCATTGCCTTGTACAGCCCAGGGACTTCATCCGAGAGGAACGAAAGGAGTCCACCGCTGGCCACGAGGTTCCGACAGGGGCGATGCCTTTACCACCACGTGAAAGGCCCGTAAGGCCGCGACCATGGCATCTTCAGAACCTCAATCAAACGATGCGCACGTAGGTCCCAGAAAAGTAAGGCAGAGAGGATGTGCAGAGGGATTTGGCCGTGCCGTGTCGAAGTTTCGTCTGCGTCCCGCTCAGTACGTCTGTTCTCTTTATCGCACTTTGAACCTGCCGCCCTTGTCGACACAGCAGATGTTCTTTACTCCGTCCCACCTTACGACAGACTGCAGCGGATAGCTACGAGGCATCAGAGCCAATGCAAGGCCGTGTAAGTGTTACGTGACCTTGAAGAAGGAGCGCAGTGAGCGGGAGAGGTAACACTCGGTACGCTCACGAAGCTGGATTGGCGGGGATGGCTCGTAGCATCCACTGCGGTCCGACGTAAAGTGGTCGGAGTAGCAGGTTGCTGAACAAGAGTGTTCTTGTCAGCATCTTGTCACAACCTGCCGGGGGTTGGGAAACGTCCCCTATGATGCACGGTTCTCTTACGAAGTGCCGTGGCGTCCCTACGAAGCGGAATTGGATGAATATCCATTCCATGGTTTGGCGGTTCACTTACAACATGTTGGGTTCGACATTGTGCACCGCGCCGTGACCGCGTCAGTAAGGGACAGCTGGCTATTCTGACTGGTTGTTACCGAGCAACGAGCTGGCTTATCCAGTCAATGATTGGCAACCATCACGTGATCGTGCTCTGCTTACGTCAACACGTCAGATTTCTGGGATGGGCCGAGTCTGCGTGCCAATATTCGGTATGAATGTCATATTTTAATGGGTTGGCAATTACTTTCGTAACATGCTTGTGGAAGGAACCACTACAAAGAGCATCGAGAGTAAGACAAGCGCATGCCTTCGTTCTGTTCAAGCTGCTGCATGTTTGCAGACAGCGTTGCAAACACCGGTAAATTGTTCCTTTTATAAATTGCAGGCGTTGGACTACCCGTAGTTTTTGTTTCAATAAATAGTGAGTGTTTATGATCTGCTGATGCCCGAAACATGTTTTGATCACAACCGGAATGTTTATTGCCGCCGTGTCCTTCGAACAACACGGAGCCAAAAATAAGTCGGCCAGTCATCGCTAAAAAGGATCCGCTTGTGTGCGTTATTCTGTTTTGGTTTTATTGGTAGACTTTCATAATTTTGTGCTTTTACTAAGCTTAGGGTATCTCAATGTTACGGCTCTATTGTATGTCTCGTCACGCTGGAAATTCTTTCCCTCTAGCTGGGTTGGGCGCATGTCTGTTTTATAATTTGTCCTCTGAAACATTACCTTCTTTCTTTTCTGTCCTCGGTGTGACAAGATAGGTACTTGTTCTGCCATGTGTACAATGACTATTAGCATTTGCTAAATAAAACTTATTTCGGCCTCTTTGAAACTGACTTCTCGAGTTTTGTTTTTCATCTTCCTCGACTGAGCTGTCGGTCGGGTTCTGAGCATGCGCACTAGCTCTCCCTTCGAGATACCACTCCGTAGTCGCCACGCATGCGTCCACAGCCCAGTGAGTTGGCACTTTTCGGATTGGTGATCAATCAAATCGAGGGCACGCATTCCGGTACCGTTGACTGTGCACCGAGAATACACCTTTCCGGCGCATATCAACCAAACAAAAGATGCTGAGTCATTATACTTCGTTTCAGCTTAGTCCAGACGCAGCCGACGCTACGCGCAGATGGGACAAATCAGACAGCGTCAAGAGCCAACCACCATGGTGTTCGTCATCTTTCTGTACGGGTTATATGATATCGCCGCATGCATAATCGAGAAGATGCGCTTCTCCGTTCATGTGGAAGATTCGCGTACACTCTTACCGCGCCTACCCGTAAACGATTAGGAGGCCAGAATAACCTTGCCTAGTCAGGCACGCCCTAGCGCTTTTTCCGAACATCCAGGTCGAGGTCGAATATTCGAGATGGCGCGCATAGTAGATAAAGAGCCATGCGCCGTATTGCCAATTCATTTGCTCATTCTCTCTCGCGAGAGCCAGCTGTTACGCCGACGCATCGTCGCCTGCTGCTGCTGCCGCCGTCGACGCTCGCTGCTGCTTTCTCGACGTGTGTTCTTCTTTTTCGTTCCTGCAGAAGTTCACCCTCGTGAAGTCTTTAGTTCTTTCCGTTCTCGCCTGCCTCAACGTGTGTCAATGGACCTTTTCCGAGAAGCGTTCGGCGCACGCGTGAGCGCCCGATGCCAAGCGGCGGAAGTCTGCACGAAAAATTGAGGAAATTCGGAAGGAGGCTGTGGATCAGCGAGTAGAAAACGTAATTGCAGCATACATATAATTGTGTTACGCAAAAAAAGTAAGCGGACGGAAAGAATAACACGACGTTTAAGTGGACGCCACGGATGCCCCACTTGGACGGCGCGTTGGGCACACCCTGCTGCTCAGGAGAACGAAGAAACTGGTAGCGTAGCTCCCATTATCGATTGGTAGCACAGGTAGGTCCCTTCCTCGATTTTTAGTTCGTGCAGCCACCGCCTGGTGCCGTCGGTATGTGAAAAAGGTCCATTCGTGACAATATCATCGCTGGACCAATCATTAGACAGAAAAGACTCCCTTTTGGCGCTGCTTGAGTGGTCCCAGTACCTTGTAGTGCCGGCTGCGTCTGATCTTAAGCTGAAACGGAGTGCATCTGTTTGCAAGTACGGCGTCAGCGGCGCAGCCATCCTGCTCGCCCAAAGTATGCGCGAAGTCTGATATTCTGCAGAAGAGTTGCACGGACGCTCAAAGTGCGTTTCTGCCCAGATGAGAAGGCTGGCAGCTCGCGGAAAGCGATTATTAAAATGGTCTGGTCACTGCGCTTTTCTTTTTCTGTGCGTGTGTGTGTGTGTGTGTGCTCTAATTATGTCTGCAAATGCTTCAATAGTTTTTACACAACGCAAACTTCGAGGAAACGTCCCTTATACTTATGTCCCCTGTTTAGTCCAGTGAAGGTTTCGTGGCTAGTGGTTTATGACAGAATAAACTGGCAGCACCGACTGACGAAACCAAGCGAGGTTTTGCAGACCCTTCACATAGAATTAATAATTTACCCTGTCGCAAATTTTTACTGCACATTGAAGACTTTTCATAGATTGATACTTCTAAATTAATGGCTTACGGAGTCTGTCAGAAGTAGTCTCGTGTTTTGCACCCTGCTCTCGTCCGGGCGATGCGCTTCTACGCTGCATTTCGTGGTAAGGTCCTTTGCATGCACGAGCGTTCGAAACATGACCCTCGAAAATAACATACAGCTTTTTTCTTTTTTACAGCCGTTGAGAACCCCCCCCCCTCCCTCCCAGAATTACTTACAGGTAAAGGTCCGTTCACACTCTTCCGTGACTCGAGCACGACCGAGAGAGACGAGATCTGTTACAACTTCTAAATCTTTTAGACGAGGGAACACACTGACATTGTGGCGCCATCTATGCGGTGACCCTGGAACCGCATTTCCGAAGAGAGAAGGTTTTTAAGATTTTCGAGGTCAATGTGGCATCACATAAGAAAGGCTCATTTATAAAGTTGACAAAAGTTTTTCGAGCCAAGAAAGAAGGGATAATGCGCGAGGAAATAAAAATTATGCCGGATCTGACAAGTTTACACACTGCTACCCAACAGATGGCGTCAGTGTGTCCTCTGGGTTTTAAGAAGTTTTAAGGAACCTAGGTTTAAGAGGTCGCAAGAGTGTGAACGGGCCTTTTGGTATGTCAGCTAATAGAATCAATTTGTCACGCTAGTTTAGAAACGAAAATATTTTCTTCAGCCCTTACCTACGCGGACGCAGGTTACAACACAGACTTCTAGGTTGTTACCATTTCCTCCTCTTACCCACGCGTTGTAGAACGGCAGCTTGCCGAATTTTACCGAAGAACTTGTCAGTGTGCAAATTGTCGCCATCCGCGAGGTGGAAAAGACTTCAGTATGTTTCGAAAGTGCAAACCGGCACTTTTTTGATTTTTGGTTTGAGGGTTTAGACAAGTGCTGATAAGCTTCTGTTGCGAAGATGGCGGGGCGTGGCGAACGAGCGCGAATATTCCTCCGAGTAAGGACGGCTAGATCCTGTTCGCCCACGAGCTATGGGGACCTGTATTCAGCTCCGAGAATTGCTTGGTTGCCTGTTGTGGCTTACCTTTGATCTCCGGTGCTCATGCAAGCAGCAGCCAGTACTTAGAGTACCGCCCCTTCGTTCTGGCATCTTTTTTTTTTTTTGCTCGTGGTTTCACCAAGATAGTCCTCCGACAGGGGCGCCACTTCCGCCGTATAGTTTGAAGGCCATATGTTTTTAAGCTTAGACATGTCTAGAGTAGGTGCCTACATGTTTCCGCTCCGCTTTAGGTGGCGCCAACTTCTTTGTTACCTTTCCTAGACCTCTCCCACCGCCATTTTTTCCCACTTCTTATTGCGCTAAACGTAAACAACGTTGAGTTTCTGTAGTCTAGAAAGCCCGGCAACACTGTGAGGCCACATCCGTTTCCGTTCATACGAGGAGTCGGAGGCTCAGCGGGGATGGCGGTCGTGGTGGCTGTAGCCCTTTATTCAGGTATTTCATATTCGAAGTTGCGAGCAGAAGTGCGTGCTGTTTTTGTCGAAACGCGAGTTCCCGCGACGAGATGGAACGCAACAGATCGGCGTCACACGCCGAAACCTTGCCGTCGGAATGAGATGGGGCGCTCCGTGCCGGGTTAGCCTCTAACGAGGATTAGGGGCACGACCGGCGAGTGTGACAAAATGGTGGACGAAAACAGCCGAGGTTGCCATGGTAACGAGGTAGGCAACACTGGTTTGTCGGCAACAGGTATCACAAACGTTGTGGGCTGCCCAACAGCGGAGCGGCGGAAACATGTAGGCACCCTAGCTCAGAGTGCCTTCAGCGCACATGAAGGCTCCTAGGGTACGCCGCGAGCCGTCACCCGATAAAAAAAGATTCCGCTTCGTTGATCTATTCAGTGATCGGAGCAAATCCCCCCCCCTTTTCCGGCCCAAAGGAAAAAATTGATTGCAAACGTACACAATGCAGGACGCTTAGTTTCCGGCCAATGGACCTTTTGACATACGAGCGCCACCCATGGCGGCGATGGGCGAACCTGAGGCGTACTGGGCTGGAGAGTATTTGTAGAGAAAACAACTTGCATGTTAGGCTTCGTGTGCTACCGGTTCGTTTTCTTTTGGTTCTTCGAGGGGTCGACTTGTCAACTCTCCTGACGGCACGAATTCAGGTTGCCCGCTTAACCTGGATGAAGGTACCTACACGGAAAGCGAAAAAAGCCAGTTCCACAACCTGGCGATACTAGTTCCGACAGCCATAGCACAGTTCACCGGCATGATTGGGGTGCACGTCGTAATCCAGAAGGGCGTCGCTCAGTACGATGATCGTGTTCATCTTGTTCGCAACATCAAAACTTGAGTCTCGACTCGGATGGTCTTATTTTCTTCTTCTTCTTCTTCCGAGGCGCCCAAAGGCGAGAAATGCAAGATGGCGACTTGTTTGGAACCAGATACCTTCGAACCCATACGCATCAACAATCTATGCGCACCGCGCATTTCTACAAAAGGGTCCATTGTAGCGCTAAAAGGTCCGATCAGGTAGTGAAGGTTTACGAGTTTGCCGCTTTTTTTATTAAAAGTTATATAATAAATTTTTCAAAAACTTTAATGGGATTACAAGGTTAAAAGTGCGAACAAATTGTGGACAATAAACAAAAGAAGACGACAGCGCTGTCCTGTCGTTTTCGGTGTCATCGTCGTCTTTGATTTGTCAGCACCTTTTGAGTAGCCAACGAGTGTGGACCAACTTGCCCAAACCTGGACGCCAGATTGACCGCCATTGCCGATCTTCTGTCTTACCTAAAGTCACTGGATCCTGGGAAAGTAGCGCCATTGCCTTCCCCACCTAAGCAGGTCACAAACGGATACTCAACATACAGACGACCCAAAACCTCGCAAGGCGATGCAACCGTTCTACGTTGCCATGGGCTATTGACCATTTGGTCCATTAAATCTTCGAAGCTTCCAGTAGGTCGTTCTAAACCAGTCGCGCAAGATATTATGGAGCATCATCGTACTGAAACGTTCCTCGACAATTTAAGAGTCTTCGTCACTTTGTATGCAATCAACTTTAATCGCTGGCCATCTCCATGGATCTCTTACAATTATATTGTTCTTCTAGCGTATTTCAAGACAGTAAACTAATTTTCAGTGCCTCCAGGCACCGACACAGCACCTGGTGGTGGTACGAAGGTGTACGCTTGTTTCGCCGGTGTGGTTAGCAAAATCTCGGTATACAAAACGACTCCATAAAGCCACCCGTCACCAGCGAATCTAGATCGGCCCACCAAGAATGGAGGGGTCAAGGAAAATTGCTCATTTCACGGACCAAGAGGCGACCACACGGGGAGCTTGGCGTTACTTTCCCGTATCCAGACTTCAGTTTTACCGAGATGTCGACTACCTGAAGCGGGCGATGACGAGCCTCTACAAAGACCTGTGTTGGGTAGAAGGACACAGTATATCACCAAGTGGCAATAACTTGTTTTTCTGTGGCAATGATAAAGTGAAGCGAACGGACAAGAGGGAACAAAATTGAGAGATCGGTTACGCCGGCGCCTATGTCAGAGTCTCTCTGCCCAACGTGGGCGACCTGATAGAGTCAAACCAGCGATGCTCGCTGGCGAAACGTAGCAACTGGGAAAAACTTAAATAAAATATCTCGTCATGCGGCATGGTGTCAGACTAGCAGGAGCTCCTGCGATCGCGGATCGGAGCTCGTCGGTGGCACCACCGGCAGCCATTACTTGAAACCAGTGTAATCCACGCTGAGTCTATGGGAGCAGACAAACAAAGTAGGGAATATTGAAGCTTGCACTGCCAGGCTCTGGAAAGCGAGCAGTTTGCGATGCGCTGGCGATCATTATATCGATGTTTGGAGATCAAATCGGTATTTGTCAAGCGTTCGAATGCCTACAGAAATCAAACGTGCCGGAGGACCTAAGACTGAACTGGCAAGCTTGCTCGCGTAGTGGATTAAACAACAGAAACTTGCCGCCACGAGACCGCCTTCGCAGGCCCGAAGTTCATGAATGTCGAAAAAGTTCAATGTTGACAGTGGCTTTCCGGTAGAGGAATCCCGCGCAGCAAAGCCTTCGGGCTTGTCGTTGCTAAACCTAATTCGTCGAAACCGCCATAAACTCCGCGGTAACTCCTAATGACCTGTGTGAGTCGTGTTCATTGAGGCCGCACGCTACATTCTTCGCCCAGCGGATTCACCATTCAAAACATTAATTTACAAGAACCAGAGGCTGCCGTCTAATGCTTAATATAGTTATTTGGCTGGCATCCTGAACAGCAGCCAAAAGTTTCAGCACGACAACATGTCCAGGGAACCGTAGTACCTGACACTCCTCTCTTCCCCATAGAGTCCTGCGCATTAGATGCGGTCATGATGGCTCCCGGTGGTGCCACCGAGCCTCGCAAGAAAGCTCGGATCCGCGATCCAGCCTCCTACAATAGAGATCAGGCGTGCGACACCGCAACGAGAGTCGCCGCGGCGGCAGATATTTAATTTTTGTTTTTACAGTTGCGTCGTTTCACCAGCGAGCGACGCTAGTTGGCCGCGGGCTGCTAGGCGGCGAGCAAGTGGAACGACGTTATCAGTCGATCGCGTCTCATTGTTCCTCGCGCCGTGTCTCTCCCAAAGACTGTGCGTATCCGTACACCGTGGCGGAGATAGAGCCTATCTGTTTCAGCTTGGGTCCAGACGCAGCCGATGCCGCTGAGCGCAGCTGCGGCCCTGAACAGTGCTTGCATTGCACGAGCGCTGCGTGCTTGGCAGGGATGCAGAAAGCCCGGAGCTCGCGCTTGTAGCATCGCCTGCGTCTGGACCCAAGCTGAAACGAAGTATTGCCCTTTTAGTGAGCTTTGAAACGATATTCAGTTGGAATGTTTTTCACTTTACACGAGCTTACTGGCACTGGTGGGACTCAAGGATACTCGCACGCAACGCCACCGGCCAAGAAACCTTTGTTGCGGTGTAATTTCGTGACAAAAGCGATCATTTTCATTCAATCTCTTCTGCAAAATTTGATGACGTAACGTGGGGATCGCAGTACACCCTAAGTGACGATATTTGAATGCGGTTCATAGATTGACCCGAGCATTGCGTGGGCGCTCGATTTGGGCTCGTGATAATTACTAGCTCGAGAAGCATTCGGGTAGTGGCCTCGTGTCCAATCGCTTCAACGACGACAATAGCCGAGCCATAACAATGTCTGGAACTCAGCGCGTGTCCTGTGCTTTGCCAACCCCAGCGCGTGGCTATGATCAACATTGGCGGCATATAATCCATTCCAGGTCACGTGGCCGCTTGTTCTGGCTGCGAGTTGAGGGGCAGAACGCTGCTCGTTTTTCTTTAATTTGTTTTGGGACTCTATTGCGTGGGGTGAAAAACGAACGCGTGTTTCATAGGTCATCAACGTCAGGGATCCGTTCTAAGCGGTATTTATGCAAAGTACAAATATTCGTTGCATCGCCCCTTGCGGCTTGGTTCAGACACTCGCGTTTGGGTGCGTTTGACTGCGGTGCATAAAGAACTGAGGTGAGTCACCGGCACATCTGTGCTTTGTATGAAGCGTGTGAATCCAATTCAAGGAATCATCTTGGCACGCGATATGGGAGCAGAGATGTCCTGCTTTCGCAGCCGCAACGCAGCTCAAACGCAGTCAACCGCAACCAGGTGAACCAGGTTTAGTCTCCGGCGCCGAGCGCCGGCGTTTGCGTTCGAACGCTTTCGAAGAGACGCATTGGAGACGAAAGCTACCTTTGTGTCTGCTGCAGCCATTGAACGCGGAACCCATGGCGTCCGGCGTTTGGCGTCTGCGTTCCACTTGCTCATGCGCGGCCTAACAGACGCAGGGCCTTTAAAACATCTGCGAACCAGCACATGCAGAGTGGCAGCGCAGAGTCGGGGTCGCGACCCAAGCGCCCATGATATACATGCCACTTTAAATGCTTTGAAAGCGGAATGTAATATCGTCCTAAATCGTGAACATGCAGGGAATGGATTCCAGAGTCTGAAACACTTGCGCCACCACCAGTGGCGTCACTGAGGTCAGCGGCACCCGGGGCAGCCCGCCACGACACCCCCCCCCCCCCCTCCGCTCCGCTCTGGCCAGCCGCGACACCCCCCCCCCCCCCAACCCGCCTCGCGCTTTCGCGTAGCTCCGCCTAGATTCCACCCCCCCCCGCCTTCCCGCCTCAGGCCCGCCGCGACACCCCCGGAGCGCTGCACCCGGGCGGTCCGCCCTCCGCCCCCCCTTGTGACGCCATTGCACCACTTCCCTGACCCTTGCAAATTGCCTCTGTCGTGTAGGGACGGGGAGGTTCATCGGTGGAATCGCCTCCGCCGATAGCTTTCGGATTTGTGAACCGTGACAGTTACTTTAAAAGCGACCGTTACTTCAAAATGTAATCCGTTACTTTCGCGGCGTTACTTTCAACCTACTGCCCAAGAGTGTTAGAAGCAAGCCATAAAAAAAATTGGCTTGCTTTGTAGCGTTTGAGTACAACCTTGATGGAGATAGCGCCCAACGGGCAATCAGTCTCTTAGCTGGATGACAATCCAGCCAGTGCAGTACAACCGCTTACCCGGGGTTTTGAACGTGCATCACGCAGCAGTGATTACATGAACGCGTGCCGGTACGAAACTCATCCAGATCGAAACGGGCGGGGGCGCGGGGATCGAACTCTCCAGTGTTATGGAAGCGTTTATTGTTGCCGCTACTCACACTTTTGTGACCTTGAGCAACATCTGGCTCTAAAAGTCTCATCAGCCATCTTGCCTCGTTTCTGTGTGAAGATGTCGTCCGCTGCACACCTTCTCAGTCCACCTTTTTCCAAATAGGTGCTGCCACCTGACGCGCTACTGAGTGGCCAGAAAACAACGCGTTCGCAAGGCCGCTCGACACCCAAACCCCAGCTAGATCATGCTGGCCCATTGAGACGCTGTGTCCTAACCATGCTCCACCAAACTTCGCTTTTCTCCCCAGTGTAACTATCTTTGTCACTGAAGTTGATACAAAGAAGTCATCTCTCTCTCTTGGCCAGAAGGAAGCAAAGAAAGAGTGAAGAGACAAAAGAAAAGCACAGAACCGCTGCACCAGCTCGCGTGCACTTGGCGTTCTTTTTTTTTTTTTTTGTTGAAGGAAACATTTCTGAATCGCGGGGAGTCCGGATCTTGATATCAGTTTGCTTCCCACTACGTTGTGGGCGAGCAAGCTGACGACTTACGGTTAGCAAACCACCAAACAAACAAAACAAAGATAAAAAAAGTCGAGGGTTTGAGGTGACGTGAAGAAAGGCTTTGAGCATCTAAAGAATGCCAGGCCTTGCGTTTTAGTAAATGCGGGTGAAAAAAATATAATTTTTTTACGATTCTTTCTTAATATTTAAGGTTCCCATATTTTTCCTCCACGAATGAAAACAAAAATGTAATGGATTATAGCCATTTCCTGACGTGAAAGCGTACCGAAATTGCTTTACAATTACTTGTCCGAAGTGACGGTAACTATTCCTTACAAAATTACTGATAAATGTGAGATTACAAGTCATTTCATGTTACTTGTAACGGATTACGTACGATTCTGGCAAAGACGTGGCAAAAGGGGGACCTTAAACTATATAGGTGCAGGCATGGAGCGCTTTTGATCGCTCCAATCTATCGAGGGAATTCCACATCAGAGAGGGTATTCCTGGACGCCATATTTGAGTGGCTCTGTTTGAGTCCATGCTCAGAACGAGCTCAGATTAATAGTTTGATAAGACCGGCAATGTTGATGGTGTGGCATGCACGTTGCAAAGGAACTGTGGAAGCTCAACATATTCGCACGCGCTCAGCATTCTCGCACACAGGTATTAGCGACGAGATGCTTTCAGTGGCGCCCTCACATGGTTACCTTTCGTGATCGTCATTACCTTGCAACACGAACAATTGCTGATGGTCGGTCTGTACGTGAGCGTGGCCGAACGCTTGAAATCATTGACGCTCTGAAAGAATTTACACTGACGCAACACCGTCGGAATTGAAGTTCTTCCATTCCTCTTGATTTCGGTCGATGAGAAATCTCTTTGCTGAGCGTCAATGATGTCAAGCATTCGGCCAATAGTGGACAGGCGACCACAGCGACGCTTGTTGATCGCACGTCGCCAATGACGTCACAGTGAATGCTCCATCGCGCCTGTCGAAACATGCAGCTAGAGCGTCTGTATAGGCTCCCAACGGGAGCCTGAGTTGCGCGTCTGTTTTCTACGTGTCGCCGCGCCGCTATTCGCCGAGATCCGATCACGTCAGGAGCCGGATCAAGTGCCGTCGCAGGAAAGCAGACATTGCACGCGCCCCGCCAGTACGACAATTCTGCTTTTGAGCGCGCCGCGCGCCCTCGACCGCGCGGCGCCGTTGATTCGTCGAATTCAGTCACGTGAGGAGCAGGATCAACATGCTGTGCAGGAAAGACGGCGCTACGGTGATGAACGCGCAAATCTGGCTCCCGTAGGGAAGCCAGCTGAACTCTACATCCAGTGAAGATCTTACGCTGTCTTTCGGAGAAAATGTGAAGCAGAGAAACGGCATTTTCGCAGCACCGTCGCAGTCACAGACAGCGTGTTCATCATCTTTCTTCTACGATATACAGGCGTTTTTTCAGAAAACTCAGACCAAATCGCTCCTGAGAAAACTAAGCATCGCAAAGAAAAAGGTTCAAGCCGTGTTGGTGCCTGCCAGAGAGCATATATGCGGGAAATATACTAACGCTTTGAAAAAAATATTTTTTTCTTGTTTTTCGAAAGTAACTTTTTTTTCATTTTAAGGCCATAGTTTTAATTAGAAATTTAATGGGCATCGTCAACGACCCCTATATTAACCCTTTTTAGGCAAGTATAAAGCATGTCGAGCATTTTACCACATTTTGAAAAAACCCTTCAATTCTGACGCGTATACTCTGGTTTCGGATTCTTATCCAAGCGCTTCTTGGCGGCAGCTAGTTGTCCTGCCCTCCGACGGCCGAAGCGCGGAACCAAGGCCAGATAATTCGCTATGCTTCGTTTCAGCTTAGTCCGAGCGCGGCCGATGTAATAGCCGAAGAGGTCAACCAGACAGCGGCAGTCACATCTTCATGGCCTTGTGCCTCTTTCGCTGCAGCTGATAGGACAAGCCTGTATTCGCCGTCTCTCTGTGCGTGCTCCTCCGCCGGCTGGTCCTATCAAGCGCAGAGGGCACGGTGTTTGATTGGCCTTTCGGCTCATAGCATCGTCGATCCGCGCTCGGACATAAGGTGAAACGAAGTATATGTCTCGCCCATCCGCCTTCCTTCCCTCTTCTCGTAAAAAAACAAGGAAGTGTAGCGCGCGCGTGGCCATGGCGATAAGTAAGGACTCCATGTTTTCGGAGTTTATTCTTCATCAAATTCGGAGGGTGTTTTTCGAGTTTATTTTTTGCCGAAGATTCGGAGTTTATCGAGTTTATATTTGTTTGATTCCCAATTCTCCGAAATTCGGAGTTTAATTTCGCAGTGTTTCCTATTGAAAGTAAAGACGTAAATAATAACCGGATGTAAACGTATGCCAGATAAAAAATAAACGCGCTTGTATCGATTAAAATTTCTTCAGTTGAATTTGACGTTCGTGCCATTGCCATTGGAAATATTAATTTGTCCCACGACAAAATTCGCACACAAGTGTTGCTTCGATAAACGTCGATACCTTAAAATCAATAAACTCCCGGAGGCAGTCCCTACGAAGCTCGTAGTCATCCCATCCTATTCCATCAATCTAGCCCATGCGGTCAGCGCGAGTGTGGAGTGGTTAAGGAAGTAGCAGAGAGTTTCAACTGTCCCTTTTTTCTGTTTCATCCAATCTCTATGATCCATAGCTTTCACTGTCACGAGAATAATACCTTCTCCTTTCTCTAAATCACAAATTGCATGGTTCAAACTGGAAACCAAAAGAGTGGCTTTTGTCGTGACCCGAATGTACAGCGACCTGTTGCCCTGAATCAACCTCGACGAGACAAGCGGCAAGACCTCTTTTGACAACGGTTTAAGATTTTAAAGATAATTATGGCGCCATTTTCCCAGGACCATTGACTCTGTGCTAATCAAATTGAAAAAGAAGTATTTTACTTCTTTCGGGGGGGGGAGGGGTGACATTGGCACATAAGCATTGGGAGTCTATCGGACAAATCCGAATTGACCAAAATTTTATGGGCGGGTGTTTTTCGGGGTTTTCGGATTTATACGAAAACACGGAGCCCTAGCGATATGGAACGCGCCGCTGTTCGAAAGAGCATGACATTGCAAGATTGAGCTTTGAATTTTGGGCTGGTCTTGGTTCCGTGCTTCAGCCGTCGGAGGGCAGCACAGCTGCCGCCAAGATGCGCTTGGATAAGAATCCGAAACAAGAGTACGCGTCAGAATTGAAGGGTTTTTCAAAACATGGTGAAATGGTCGGCATGCTTTATACTTGTCTCAAAAGGGTTGATACAGAGGTTATTGATGATGCCCAGTAAGTTTCTAATTGAAACTATGGCCTTCAAAGGAACAAATAAAAAGTTAATTTCTAAAAATCTTTAAAAAAAACTATTTTTTCTAAACGGTATTACTGTTTTAAATTGGCTCATGTGGCAGACACCAACACGGCATCAATTTTTTTTTCTGTGCGATGCTTAGTTTTCGCAGGATCGATTTGGCCTGCATTTTCTGAAAAACGCCTGTATAAAAAATTCGAAAATAAATTGCTAGGTGGAAGCTCTGCCCAATTCTTTCCACTTTAGCGGAGGGGAGCGCTGGAGAGGAGGTGACTCTCTCCACCGTTCGCCTCCGCTGAAGTGAAAGGGGTGGAGGTGCTTCCACTTCCGTTCTTGACCTGTCACCGACTATTCGCGACTCCAACTAACCATAGGTGGCGCCACTCATTTTCCAAGATGGCGGGTTTAGTGAGGGCCAGAGATGCCTGCCGCTGCTGAGCCTGTCTAGTGTGCATGGCTTCACTGAGCGACATAAATTATTTCTGGTAATACGAGGAAGCTAAGGTGTTATGAGCGCAGGTCACCTCTTTAACCTGAAAACAAGAACGGTGTTTAGCGTATTATTTACGGAAGGGTGCGCGTTTTAATTCTGGAGCGAAACCGAAACTTAAGTCTATTTTGGATTTAATTTATCGATATAGGTCTTAATTTCGGATTCTTTCATGACTGAAGATGTGTCACTTCGTAATTATTTACTTAGAAAAGTTGTTCATGAAACTTTATTTTGTGACATACATGCTCGCTCCAGGCTGATATTTGTAGTTGAAAAAAATCAGTGCTGATATTTGTGCGTTTCACGGCCTTTTTCCGCTCAGATAATTGTCATAAAGGGTGTAATGAACTGCGACCTTTAAATGTTTTTGGGTATTTAGATGAATAATTGGTTTAACATTATTCCCAGCATAAGAAATGAGAATAACTCCAATTTTGACAATATGTCCAGGAAACCCATAAATTAATAAACGCTGCTTCTCACGGCAACAACAGAAAGACGGAATCCGAGTCAGACAGCTGAGGGGTGTGTGTGTGTGTGTGTGTGTGTGTGTGTGTGTGTGTGTGTGTGTGTGTGTGCGTGTGTGTGTGCGTGTGCGTGTGTGCGCGTGTGTGTGTGTGTGTGTGTGTGTGTGTGTGTGTGTGTGTGTGTGTGTGTGTGTGTGTGTGTGTGTGTGTTTTGTAGTTCTGCGTGACGCGTAGGACTTTATTTTACATCCAAGTGTTTGACTGTTTGTCTATCTTGATAACGATGTCAGAGTTTTTCTATATTCTAAAAGAAAACAGGATTATACCTTTCTTTGAAAGACTCATTATGGTTAAATAGCGTATTCTTCGGGATATTGGCGTTAATTGAGGCTTACATTGCCGCGATTTTATATTAATAATAATAATATTAAAATTCACATATTTGAATAAGTAATTTTTCAAGCTCTAATATATTTTGTTGCTTATGATCTAATCTTAAACGCGCGAAGAAATATGACAATAAAAAGTGTGCTAATTATCGTCACTGGTGCCAACTGCGGCATTTTTAATTGTTAATAAAATAAAAATATCCTAAAATCAATGAAAACATTCTAGCTAATGAGAGAATGGCGTAAAATTTCAATCAGGGGCAAAGTATATTGTGCTATACAAAGTCGCGACTTTTGGACAATCGGCGTAAACGTTCAAAGTCGCCGCCAATATACTTCCAAATCATATATTTTCCAAAAAAAATCTATATATATATATATATATATATATATATATATATATATATATATATATATATATATATATATATATATATTTTTTTTTTTAATTACTAGTTTTTTCTCATAACATTTATTTACTTCTGTGTTTGCTGCCATCGTTTTGCCAACTTCAGCTTTTCCAGTTCGAAGGAACGTCTACCGCTTGCACGTTCAGACACTGTCATCACGCTTCATTGGCGTTGTAGCCGGTGAAACAGTAAGCAGTTTTAGTATTGCGTATACGAGCGAACTCAAGCCCCATGTAAGTTTGCGTTAGCTTGCGTGTTCTCCACTGCGCGTGCGGAGCCCAAAATCAGTGGCTTGAATGGCGCAGTCAGTCGATGAGGCGCACGTAAACGTGGGTACGCAACTCCTAACGCAAACGCACACCGCTTGCGTAAGCCTTTGCGCGATACCAAACTCCCAGGGCAGGTACAATCCCATACTGGCTGCAGCAATTACGTTGGAAAGTGAAGAGTGTTGTCTGCATTCGGAAATGATATTTCACGAGCCATGATCGCGAGCAGTTCCGCCGTGCCCGCTGAGCAGGAGAATCGGGCGACCTCACCAGAGCGCTTCCCCGTTCGCCGCCGGAGGGCGAGCGCCGCCGGGTACAGGAATAGGCATCATAACCGTAACGCCCTGGGTTTGTCTGTCTTTTCACGCTCAATCATCTGCTGAACAAGTCAAATCGCTGCGGTTGCCCGCTGACTTGCGCTCTGCAGTACCTTCGTCGGTGTTTGTTTTCGCTCGAGCCTTCGACTACACTGAATAAAACGAAGTATCGAACAACATTCATTGCTTAGAAACAAGACCATCGTTTGCTCACCCCGAGGTGTACACTGCGGGGGCGCAGAAACCAAACTGCGCGAGGGCGAAGCATCTGGCAGTCACAGTATCGATAGCAGTGCCACCGCAGTGCGTGATCGTCAGAAAGTTGAGTTGGTCCATACGTTCTAATATATTTTTTTTTATTAGTGATAGTGACAAACCCTAACGGCCATATTTCATAAAGAATAGAAAAAATGTCGAACACACGATCACCGAGCAAATCAAAAGACCTGAGCGATCGAAGCATTCTCGGTACGCCATAGAGCAGAACCACGCAAGCAGCTTCAACTTTCAAAGGTGGCCCTAAAAAATGCCTGGTTGAGCCCCTTTGCTGCCGGTAATCGTAAACGGCCAAGACTGTTCCAGGAGGTCATTGGCATCAGACTTAGGCCTGTACGCATTACTAAGTAATCAAATTACTTGTAATCGATTACTTGAGTAATTTGTAATCGGTTGATTACTTTATTAGGCAGGTAATCACAAGAGTAATCTGATTACTTTTGAAGTAATAAAATTACTTGTAACCGTTACAATTTTTCCACAGGACCCCCCCCCCCCCCGCGCACACGCCCTTTTTTTTTTTATGAAATGACAAAAATAAAATTGGCTTTTTTTTTTTCGAACGGAAAAAGATTTTTGCGGAGCTGTAGGAAACGAGGTCAATCTCTTTCTATGTACAGTTTCTGTGGAATCTCCGTTCTTTTTTTATTTTTTTCGAGCTGGAACTGGGAGTGGAAGTTCCAGGGAAACCACAGTGCATGACAAGGCCATTCAGGGCGAACTTTGAGAAGCAGAACGTGCTTTGTGAGTCCTTCGTTCAAACTAGCCCCCTCACGCACACACACACGAAATAAAAAAATAAAAAATCCTGCTTAGGTACCTACTCGCAGCCCGTAGGAGAACTAGAACCGAAGAATGCCTAAAGCGGATGCAAAAACAAACAAAGGCCTTTGAAATATTTCCCATTTCCCTACGTGGTCTTTGTGACAAGCAATGTTTCGAGTTGAGAAGTGGTCGGGCGATCTCTTCCGCTAATGGATACTACACATGACCTGTTTCAAATCCTGGAGCTGCTGCTCTTTTGTATAACATGCGAGCTCATCCACATGTGCATAATAAAATGAGCGACGCAAACTTTGAGCGACAACCCTTGCTCAAGCTTAACAAGATCTAGAACCCCCTCCGCTTCCCCCCCCCCACACACACACACTGGCGAACGAACAAATCATTAAACGTCTTCAAACGAATTTATGCTTGTGTCCGCATTGTGAAGGTGCAACGACCACAAAGAGGGAGCCAGTTTTTTCTTCTTCAATACTTGTGCAAATGTGAAATATAGGTTGGAAGTAGTTCATTGTTATGAGCGCTAAAGATGTGTCTTCACACAATAAAGTAATCGGAAAAGTAACGATTACTTCTTTAAGTAATGTCCAATTACTTTTGCCGTCGAGTAATCAAGTAATCTAATCGAATACTTTTAGCCAAGAGTAATAGTAATTGTAATCGATTACTTTTTTGAGTAACGTGTACAAGACTGGCTGGTATCTTACGAGCACAGTCTTACAAAAACTGTGATGTGTAATAGACCCCTTTCGAAATTCGCGTGCCGATTATCAGAAGGTCGGAACCCCTGCACCATGGCCGAACAACTGGCATTGTTCAACGTGTGCAAGTCATTCCATAGGATAGCAAATGTCGGAGCGCAGCCAACGCTAGGAGCCGACGAGCCAATCAAACAGTGTCGAAAGTGCAACGTCACTGTGGCGACCACCTTTTTCTGTGGGTGTGTGTTTTTTTCTCTACTCCAACCAAAACGCGTAAAGTGTAGCCATGACGTTACGGTTTTAGTCCGCCATTCTGCAGGGATTCCACAGCGGCCAACAGAGGGCAGTATTTCAAAGGGTTCAACCCCCCCCCCCTTCTCTTTCGAACTTACGTATTTGTATTATCGGACACTCGGCAGGCAGAAAGCGGAGTGTCCGCGGCAGTGCTCGGAGCACTGCGACCCAGATACCCCGTTGCGTTCGTCGCTCTTCAGGCCCAGCGAGGCAAGAGGCGCTCGCTTGCTACGGAATTGACCTGACCAAGTTCCTACCCCGACAACAAAACAAAACCACAGGTGCCCGTGCGAGATGATGTTGAAACGCGAAAGACGTCCAGCCAGCGATGAACTGTTTGAGCCTATCGCAGCAACCTGATGAAATCTGTCCCAGTTTGAGGGGAAGGACGACAGTGCTCGTCCAATCTCGGCCTCAACGACGTTCCCCTTCCTTCTGCAAGTGAGTGCGGCTACTCCCATGTCTCGTTTATACAATACACCAGCACTACCTTAGCGCACTAGCCAGCGCTGAAAAGAGCGCGGGCTTCGGTGATGTAGCGCTAATAGCAGAGCAGCATCAGTGCTAAGGTAACGTTCAGGTCAGCGCTGCATCAGTGCCGTTTCTTGTGTTGACGTAGACTGTCCGCACTGATTCAGTGCGGACCGTCTATCACGGGGCGTTGCACGTGCAGTTTTCGTCCGGTTGAGATTCCATTGTGCTGGCGCGTGAGATAAGATAAACGAGTCTGCATCACGGTGGTGGTCTGCACGGATTTGCATGTTGCGTCCCAGGTAATGCTCTTCGCAATCATACCACCATCTTTAGTTGTGCTCGAGAGAACACAAGCATTGGGTTTGAGCCTAGTTGGATCCCACTTCATACCGCTTACGATAATGAGGTAATCTTCATTCTTTCCAAAGCGAAGCCGGGTTACGGAGTGGCTGCGATGTGGAAAAGAAACTCCAGTTTTTCATACATCAGGGTCTCAAGACTTGAGTGTAAAGACCAGAGAGCCCACCCCCGAAGGGTCGAGGGTCAACGCAAAAGCCAAGAGCCTTCGTTAATAAGGAACCCTCGTGCTTTGTCTTGTGTGAACTCTCAGCTTTGCCAGTGGCATCGTCAGGCTTGAATATAGAGGTCAGTTTGAACGCTTACCTGATGCGAAAACGGTAATTATGATTAGAGACCGTTGATGTTTGTCTTGCAAGTAGTGTCAAATGCGCGAACGCATGAGGCCCGCTCATCGTGCAGTTCTTTGGAGCAAAATGGCGGAGATGCACTGAATTGAGCCTCTCTGGAAGCAAATCGCAGCTCAGCACTCGGTCGAGGCACGTGTTCTATAAGAGTTCACGCAATGGTCGTCGCTGCTTGAAGGGTTTTAATCAAAATGGCACCCCACCGCGAAGCAGGGGTGCAAGCAAACTGTCGTTCCCGTTGCTCAGTCGAGCTCGACAGTTTTTGCTTCTTCTGCCCGCTGCCATCTTTGTCTGCTGGGCTACCTTCTGAGCTTGCGCTGTTGCTCTGCTGTGTGGTATATCAGGCCCTGCGCATGAGTTCATAGCTCTGGTGGCTCGGCATTTTTCGCCCGAGTGATAAGCGATGCCAATATATAGCCAGACAGACAAAAAAAAGCGCAGTACGGTTCCATTATTGACACCGTACTGCGATCCCTTTAAAAAGAAAGAAAAAAAACCGAAGAGCCCCTTTCTTTCTTTGACAAAATAAAAAAAGTAGAACGTCTCATTTTATGGTAGGGTGGAATACTCACTTCATCCTAAGCTCGCGGTGCTGAAGAAGTGACGTGGTCGCCCCACCCACCAACCGCTTTCCTTTTCATCACCTGTCCCCCCCCCCTTGGGCGTGAGTCTGGGCAGAAGCGTGATCACGTGGCAGAAGATAAACATGTGACAGGTTAAAGACGAGCACGTTGCTTCCACCGAACTGTCAGCGAAGGGTGAACGGAGTACATGCTGTGGGCTTCTTTTCGCCGGGCTGTATCGCCGCCCTTCCAGATGGCCTTGGGGTCTCTTGTCTTGTCCGAGCTCACGAGAAGTGTCCTAGATCTCGAAACATATATTGGTTCACCCTTCCCCAGGAACGTTCCAACTTGCAGAAAGGTATCTTGCACCAAGACCTATCCCCATAACCCCCGATTTGGTTCTCTCTCAAGACTGAGTTTCCTCTCTTTCAGGATCCGGCAGCGGAGGGACCGCCCAGTGAACAACGTTTGTCACGTCGACATCGCGAAAGACCGGCGCCAAAGTTGTTCAGTCGCAAATCGTCGCCCTTAGTCGTGGTTAGCGTTTCGACTTGCTGATCGACTTGTTCTGTGTGAAGATGTACCAGGGACAACCGATTTGCGTCGTCTACGTGAGTCTTCCTATCCTACGTGCTTCCTAACTCAGTGGAAGCGTCTTTTATTGAATTCTAGCGCTAATAAATCGTAAAATTAAATCTGATGCCGCGCTATCTTAATGTGTGCGTTTCGAGTACCTTGAATAATGTAAACATTGTTAACTGGCGGGCCCTCAATTCTTTCTTTTTTTCCCTACGTCTAGCGAGTTGGCAAAATTCGTTGAAATATGCCTGCGAGTCGAATATTTGGGTGTCGTTAACCCGAACATTAGTGAGCTTTCGTCCATCTTTTCCGCTCTCCCGCAACCCGCTACGGGGTCTGGGACTCTGCAAGCAAGGTTAGCGTCGCGCATTCGCTGTAGTGAAGTCTTCCTTTCGGAGAGCGTAGCGGAGCTCTGAGAACGGCCTACGAAAACTTATCTGCGGGCTGTATTGTCCCCCTTCCCGATGGCCTTGGGGTCCCTTGTGTCCGAACTCACGAGGCGTCCCCTCTGAAAACAAACTGTGGTTCACCCTTCCCCAGAAACGTTCCAGCTTGGCAGAAAGGCATCTTCGCACCCTGACCTATCCCCATAATCCCCCGGCCTGTTTGGTTCTCTCTCAAGACTGCGTTTCCCTTCTCCTTCAGGATCCGGCAGCGGAGGGTCCGCCCAGCAACATCTAACAAAGTTTGTTACGTTGACCTCGCGGAAAACCGGCGCCCAAGTTGTTCAGTCGCAAATCGTCGCCCCCTAGTCGTGGTTCGGTTTCGACTTGCTGATCGCCTTGTCCTGAGCGACGATGTACCAGGGCCAACCCATCTGCGTCGTCTACGCCGGCGACTCTTCCTGCCCTACGTGTTTCCTAACTCAGTGGCGTCTTTTATTGAATTCTAGCGCTAATAACTCGTCAAATTCAATCTGATGCCGCGCTATCTTATACGTCCTGTTGGAGTACCTTGCTTAAAGGGATACTTCAACGAAATTTGAAATATTCCCGTCGTGTTCAAAAATAGGTTGAATATGATCCACAACATCCGTAAATGACAATCGCACGTTTGTATTTTGATCCTGGTGGCTGTATTTTTCGTTATAAACGGCCCACTCTGGCAAGCGCTCGGAGAAGGCCCAGCTTAGAGCACGTGACATCCAACGCAATCGTGACGTAGGTCGTCTCAAGACGAGCAAAGCTACGGCGAGGCTGACGTCGAGAGGATGGCCTAGTCGTTCCAGCCACCGAAGCGGCTGCTTTTGTACGAATTTTGAGTGACGGGTTAATCTTCTATAATCTTGTAGGGGGACAATAGCGACTTCTGCGACACACAAAAGGGATTCTCGGGAAGAGGGGAGTTCCTCCTTGCCCCCTTCTCTCGTCGTGGCCGGAGGCGAGACGACCTCCGTCACTAGCTGTCAAGGTTCCTAGACGAGCATTACAAACGAGGCGTTAGCGACATCCACCAGGTGCTCTTTGCTAATCGTTTAATTCGTTTTAAAATTCCTTTTCGAGACTTTAATAACAAGATATTGGTATGTGCCATGTGATACTGCTCTTTTGAACACATGTAGACCAAAAAATGAGCGCCGAAATTTCGTTGTAGTATCCCTCTAAAGGGCCCTGCAATCATATTTAAGCGTCTACCTTTTTTGCGGTTTCCACGTCTCTTGGGGTTCGGGCAAGCCAACGGGCACGGAGAGGTAACTAAATATCAGTGCGTCATATTTTAACCGGACGACGCGGAAACCTCCTCCACCGACGAGGGCGACCCGCTGTACCGAAAGCGCGCAAATGTGACGTTTTAGGTCCTGGGCTTACTACTAGTCAGAGCCGCTAAAAGCTTTTTTTTTAGTCGAGATACAAAATATAAGTGTCGGGAACCGTTTCAAATATGTATGAAAGTAGTTTTTGTTCAGTATTTTAGATCAGAAAGAAACAATATGCAGTTTATAAAGTACGGAAACAAGAAATGACCCGTCGACATACCCGCCACCAAGCGGTGGAAAAGGCGGCGATACTGAAAGGAGTAGTGGGATCAGGCGCCGACACGAAAAGGTCCCGGATGTACGCGGCGGCGCTGCGGTCGTATACCGGCCCGAAGATCCGACCGGCTCCGAGCGTTCCGAAGGCCTTCGGCGCGGGCCCTGCTGGCGATTTGGCCATTTGGCGGTATGGCAGCGCGAAGTGGCTCCCGTTCTGAACTGATCTTTACCCCGTGCTTGCTGCTGTTTGTGGCCAGTGAAGTGTTATGCCGAAATAGTCTTTAATCGCGCAGCGAATGCAATGCGAGCCGGCCTGGCCGCCCGCTTGCATACAGCCTATCCAACACATGCTTTAGTGGTGCCCTCTCGATCCGTCGACACCGAGTGCGGCAGCCGTGAGCGCTCGAATGGCTCACTACCCTCCTCTAGTTCACGGCCACTCAAGCCAGGACCTACGACGTCATGAAGCAGGTTATTTTTTGCTTGTTTTTGCAATTCTGATTTGCCTGTAACTTTTGAAATAAAGCGAAATTTGAGAAAAAAGTTTCATTAAGTTACTACGTTCAGTGCGCTCAGGTTCGGTGCAAATTAAAAATTAGTCAAAGCTGTTGCAGGGTCCCTTTAATGTAGACATTGTATAGAGGCGGGCCCTCGATTCTTTTTTTCCCCTACGTCTAGCGAGTCGCCAAAATCCGTTGAAGTATACCTGCGAGTCGAATATTTAGGATGTCGTTAACCCGAACATTAGTGAGCTTTCGTGCATCGTTTCCGCTGTCCCGCAACCCGCTACGGGGTCTGGGACTCTGCTAAGCAAGGTTAGCGTCGCGCATTCGCTGTAGTGGTCTTCCTTTCGGAGAGCGTAGCGGAGCTGGGAAAACGGCCTACGAAAACTTATCTCCGGGCTGTATTGTCCCCCTTCCCGATGGCCTTGGGGTCTCTTATCTTGTCCGAACTTACGAGGCGTCCCTTCTCAAAACAAACTGTGGTTCACCCTTCCCCAGAAACGTTCCAACTTGGCAGAAAGGCATCTTCGCCCCCTGACGTATCCCCATAATTTCCCGGTCTGTTTTGGTTCTCTCTCAAGACTGCGTTTCCCCTCTCCTCCAGGATCCGGCAGCGGAGGGTCCGCCCAGCAACATCTAACAAAGTTTGTCACGTTGACCTCGAAAGACCGCGCCCAGTTGTTCAGTCGCAAATCGTCGTCCCCTAGTCGTGGTTCGGTTTCGACTTGCTGATCGCCTTGTCCTGAGCGAAGATGTTCCAAGCTCAACCGATTCAGGTCGTCTACGATACCGGAAGTCACGTGCCTGTGCAACATTTTTTTTAATATCACCGTATTTTCTGCTTTTTAGAAGCCACAAAAAATCGGTATCGCATTTCTATTTCTAGCATAGTGTGCGCCTTCGATGACCCACGACTTTGATTATTTTTGGTGGTTGTGTCTAAAGTTTTTAAACCATAGAAAACTGTACGTCACCGCGGAGAAGAGAGTGAGCGCTAATCGAACCGGCCAGTTCTCGATGGGTTGTTTTCGGCCGAAAAGAAAAAGAATTTCGATCCGCAAATTGTGTTCTGAGGTAGTTTGGCTTTTATGTGTAATGTACAAATAAAAAAGTTGGCGAGCATAAATACCCTGTCAGTGTTCCCCTTAAGGGCATTGACATGTCAAACTCGTATTTTTTTATTATCCGTAACGATTGAAAACGATGCGTGGACATTACCTTCAAACTTCGGATTTTGGGAGCTCAGTATTTGTGAAGTAAAAAAATAATCTCCAAATTTTGAATTCGAAGTTCCCGCGCGATCCGCTCAGGTGCACTGACGTCAAAGATTGAGTCGTCCTGCAACATGAGTTTCTCTCGAGCTTCCGAACCATCCCGACCGAAGTTTCATGTCCGCGCACGTCCCGCGATCAAACGCTTTTCTACGTGCCTGCCACCTATCGCTGTGAGCGGACGACGCTTCACTTTCGAGTTTGCAGCACTTGTAGGGCCCTTTCAGCGACCTCAAATTCTTTCAAACGGTGTGAGGTCGAAGAGAACGCGCTGTGGACTTTTGTGACGTCGCGTCCGTTCTGCGTGAACTCCAGTCGTTTTGACCGTTTGACGAATCCCCTTTACCAAGTCTGCGAAATCGTCGGGCACCCAAAAGAGAGAATATCGTTCGACTCGCCGATCATCCTCGGTGCTACATGAGCGGAGCGCTGCCAAGCGCCACCATGTTTTCCGAGGGAGGATAAAAGCCAGGAGGCGACATCACTCCGGACTCCGATTTTCGGCATTTCAAAGAGAAGGGCCGTAGTGCGTTCGTAATCGCGTTAAAAAGCCTGTTTTATGAATGCCGTTTTAATATTATATGAGTGACGCTTCGAAAGCTTCTGAATTTCATATTTTTTGACTTCACAAATAAAAAGAAGCGAGGTAGGTAGAAAATTGGGCTCTAAAAATAAAAGGCTCGCGCGTGGGAAATTGTTTCTCGTGTTGTGATATTTTCTTGTGTGTCTAAGAGAACAACTTGCATCGTTTTAACAACAACAAAAAATACGACCTCTAGGGTTTGTCTTTAACAAATCTTTAAATCTTTAACAAGATTTGTTTTCAGTTTTTGCTTGTAATACTTGTGCCCATACACCATTTTGAAAAGAAAAGTCAAAATCGACGTGTACCTCGCATGGCTGGGTAATTTTTTCTTAAGTCATCGTTCTAAGCTATTTGTTTAGACAGCTTAAATTTGGTTGCCGCTAGTTAGGTATCACATCGACTGCACCGTGATCCAACTTTGCCCAAAGCAACGAAGCTGTGCATGTGTGGGAGCCTCATACGCGATTTCACGTTTGCCCTCTTTCTTCGACCAGCTGGAACAAGCCGACCTGTCCACCCCGCCCCGTCGTTCCAGTTCCAGATGCCGGACACGACCAGGCCCCATAGGTCGGCATTTCGGAACCCACTCACTCACCATCACATCACTAATTTCATCAACATCCAAAAGTCACAGCCTTTCACATCACAAAGTACATCGACGTCCAAAAGTCGGAGCGCTTCACATCACAGAGTACACCGACGTCCAAAAGTCACGGCCGATCACATCACAAAGTACACCGACGTCCAAAATTCACTGCCGTTCACATCACCGAGTACACCGAAGTCCAAAATCCCGACCCTTCACATCACGGAGTTCAACCGGACAACAAACTCATCCCCATCACGTCACCGCAGTCTCTGAACTCACAAAGTCATTCACCGTCAATTCACGAATCCGTCAAGTTCATGAAGTACTTCACCGTCACATCACGAATCCGACAGAGTTCATGAAGCATTCCCCATCACATCACCGCCAACTCTGAATTCACAAAGTCGCTCACCGTCCCATCACGAGCTCACCGAGTTCAGCAAGTCGTTCCCCTCACGTCCGTATCCTGATCCCGTTCATGAAGCCGTTCGACTTCACAGCCCTTCACCGAGTCACGACTCACAGCCATTCACCGAGTCACATCCATTCACCGAGTCACCGAGGTCACGGTAAGCGGCGTCAGCCCCTGCAGCCGCGGCCACCGCCACTGCCTCCGGCTCTCAGCCATCCTCGAAGTTCTTGTGCAGCGGCGCCGACGGCTCAAGATGTGTGTGTCAGTGTGTGTCTGTGTGTGTGTGTGTGTGTGTGGGGGGGGGGGGGGGGGGCTGGGCTGGGCGACGTACCCTGCTGTAGTCATTTTGTTTGTTTAGCTTGTTCCCTCTGGCTTTTAGTTTTGTTGTCCCGTTTCTTTTATTTTCGTTTTGTTTCGCGCTTTCTTCATCGTGCGCGCATGCTGTGGAGAGCGAGCGGCTTTTTGACTTCGCCTGGTTGTCCGCGTTGTGATTGTGGAGGAACCCCACCCCAAAATCTTCTGGCCTTCTTTTTTTTTTTACTTTTGCTGTGCACGTTTTTTTCGACGAAAAAAAAAGAAGGCGCTTATATTTTTGCCAAGGACCGTCCGCCGAGGGGCAAAAAGGACAGACAGACACGAACCTACGTGCACGATTTTTGTGAAACATCTTACACACATTAATACGGGTTCATATTATATGAACGAAGACGTTTTAGCGAATTACATTTTAGCGAATAGTTACCTTCAGACGTGAGGGATGTTGCGGGAAAAAACACAGAGATCTCTCAGTCTCCTGTGTCGCAGAGGTGGTCTACAAAATCCCCTTTGACTGCGGATTTTGTTATGTTGGTCAGACAGGGCGTTGTTTGAATGACCGTCTTGCGGAACATAAAAGGAATGTAAGGAATATGGCGCAGAGTTCGGAGTTGGCAAATCATGTAGGTTCTTGTAATTATTCAAGGATGAAGAAAGAATAAAACAATTAAAACTGGGACAATACAACACATCTTTCATTCAAGTCAAGGATGATGAAAGAATAAAACAATTAAAACTGGGACGATACAACACATCTTTCAAAGATGTGTTGTATTGTCCCAGTTTTAATTGTTTTATTCTTTCTTCATCCTTGACTTGAACCAACACGCTCTTCTCCCAAGCTTGTAATTATTGTTCCCCTCTTTGGGATGAAACTTCCGTTCTGTGTAACGAAAAATAATTGTTTAGAAGGCTAATTAAGGAGACTTTGTGCATTCGCAAGCGGGGGAATTGTGTGAACCAGCCGTCCTTGGTTGTCGGTGATCGGATGAAAGAGTTTTTGGTTGTGTGAGGGGGGCTTTGCAAACTTGAGGGGGGGGGGGGGGAAGAAAATCGGAAGAAGCGTTTGCTTGGAAGTAGGAAATGAAGATTAGGCTTTAGCGTTTTGGAGGTCGCCGTGTGTGTCGACCATTCGGGTTGCTGTTGTTCGGGAGGTCGGCTCCCTTTCCGAAAGTGTTGGAGCCTGGGAGTGGCTCAGGCTGTCTGGGGCGAACTCGTTAGTCGTCTGGTTTATGCGTTTGAGTTCTATTTTTCCCTTTCTCTTTTTCGTTTGTCTGAAAGTCTATTTATTGGTGTGCTCATATCAATGAAATTCAGCTGCGTTTAAAGTTTTGTTGTGTTCGTCCGGTTTTTTTTTTTTTTTATCGTGCCCCATCTCAGGGTTTCCAAGATGTCGATTAATTACAACCAGCTCGCCTGCACTCTATCACTGCTTACAATTCTAGAGATCACATACGCGAATCGACGTTTAGGCGAATGACGTTTCAGCGAACAGGCTGTTTGTAGTGGCGGCAAGCTAGGCTTCCGAACAGACCGCGTGGCGCGGTCTGTTCGGAACGATCGAGAGAGAGAGAGAGAGGGTGACGTGAGAGGTTGTTCTAGCGGGAATGCTGAACTGGTTCCCCATGAAAGAAAGTAGAGAGAAAGGAATGAAAGGGGGATAAAGGAAAGGGGGAAGGAAAATAGAGAAAAAGAAAATAAATATGTGAACGCGCTGAGAGTTAATGTCGAGTTATTTCCACAGGCGGCTTTGCGACACCGGATTCGTCGAGGAAGCTCAGTAGCGGTCTGAATCTCACGTTTGGCGGTGAGGGCTGAACCACTTGGATAGATGATGTCCTCGTCGTCTGGATCACGAAGTCCCATTCTGGCGAGCTCAGTGACGAACCGGTGACGTGAATCGCAATATTCTGCGCAGGTAAAGAGGATGTGGCAAATTTTCAATATCTTTTAGTATTTTTTAAATATTTAAATTAAACAAAACTGCACAAGCCCAACGGCCCCAACCTCGTTGTAAATCGAAAGCCGTGCAAATTTAAGAAAAAATATTGTTGGTTGTTTTATTAAAAAGCTGATTTTTCATCAATTATTGAGTGACGCCTAGTTTCACGCTGTTTCTAAAAGTTAAAACCGCGCTCACGTCATCAAACATTTTTTTCGTCAAAAATATTTCAGGGCATGGCTACTGAGATTGCGGCAAAAGGCCATGAATTATTTTATTTTTTTTTAGAAATCGATGGTGGTCGAGCGCAACGTCTGGGACGTTTGACATGGAACGACCCAGCACTATCAGGAGGCGGCTTATGAACGCTTCGCCGATGCAGAGGCCAAGTCGTTTCGTGGGACAAATATAGATTTTTGGTTGAAAGAAATGCCATAACATTTAAAATTGGGCCGGTCGAGTTTTGTTCGCCGTTCCGCGAAACGATTCACGTAAGGCTACGTCTGGGTAGCGCGAGAAATGAAACTAGGCTATGCATACAGTCTTACGTTTATATTGGGAGAAATCACGGCACTATGTAGATTCAATGAATTCATAAACGGGAAGCGTAGGGCGACGATATGAGATATACAATATGACGCAGCTTCTGGAATATATACTCTTGATACAATTTTGACATTATATAATTTAATGTCTTCGTGACAGATTCGCGCAAATGTTAATTTTACTTTTGAGCCTTGGACGCGGATGATCAGCGACAGCTGGTTATCCTAGCCGATGGGGCGAGCAAGGCCAGTCGGACCCCGGCCTTATGGACCACCCCAGGGTGAACACCCGACGTCATCCTTGATAACCTCAATAAATTATATTATCGCTCTCTCTCTCTCTCTCTCTCTCATTTTACTTTTAATTGCTTCAACATTCTTCTACCGAAGGCATCTTTCAGTGCGCCAGTGAAAAAAAAATACTATTTTGTCGAGGACATTGCTCAGTGTGTGTATGCGCGCGAGCGCATGCATGTGTGCGTGCATGCGTGTGTTTGTGTGCGTCTGTGTGTTTTCTAAAAAAATGCTTGGAGCAAAGAGACAACAATGTTAGCCCTCAGACCTTTGTACACCATATATTTAATTCGTTGCTCCAGGATAAAACAAGAATATACTTCTTAATACAGAAAAGTTTCTCAGTCTCTTTTCTTTATTAGTTTCTAAGAATTTAAAAACAAAAAAACGGGGGTAAGGAATTATTTTATTACGCGGTCCTCCGGTGCTCGTTTCCCATCTCTGTGCTGTGTTCAACCGTTGATAGTCTAGCCTGTCGGGCTGTTCGGTCAACCAGTTCAACTATGATTACGAAGGCATATTTGTTTGTCATGTTTCTCGCTTTTATCTGATCGCGCATTTATTCTAGATCTTGGGCGGTTTTGGCTTGACGCTTCCATACCCACAAAAAACACCCGAGAATATCCTGTAAATAAAAATATTACCAATATGTGTGTGACTAGAAGTAGTTTGATGAATTAACGGAAAAAAATTGACACAAGAAGACAGTTTGTTATTATGACATTTGTGCTATCTTGCATGGAATTCGTACTACGCCCAATATGAATGTCGACACCGGTCACGGCAATGCTGGTTACTTGAGAACATGATAGCGAAAATAAGATATAACAAAGGAAAGATACAAAGACGAGGATGGGCAACACAACGTTTCAACCGGCAGTGGACAGTGGCACGCTGGCAGCAGTGGCATGGCAGCAGCCTCAGGCTATGCGAGTCTAACGACAGACAGGCCGCCGCGCCCGCGGATGTTCCCGACGGAGGGAGGCGAGGGGAAGTCGGGAGTCGGGACCCGTTCTCACGAGTCACGGTGGTAAAACAGGAACGAATGACTCGGAAGACAGTGGGGGGAGGGCCGTTCGACTTCTCTTGCTGTTCCGACCGATGTACAAAGCAACAGAAGAGAGAAAATGAGAATTGGCCGGGGAAGGGGGGGGGGGGGGGGGTTGTGCTCAGGGGTGGGTTGCTGGGCTCGCCTGGCCCCTGGGTATAGCCTGGAGCTGAGGGTGAAGAAAGAAACACGATATCTGCGTCGAAAAGGACTGGAGAGAGATGGATGTCCGATAGACATTTCTGGTACTGCAGCTCATAAATTGCAGATTGATTTTGCGGAGAACCATTCGCTCTGAGTCGCAGATTTGAAATGCTGGCTTCGGGCTCAAAAAGAAAATAATCACAGCACACACGCAGTTCCGCTCCTCTATGTCGAAAAGACTCTTGAACGGTTGTTAGAACTTAGTTGTGAGATGCAGCCAGTACGGAAAGTGCCATGAACAAGTGTTCGACAAGAACATCCTTAGAAAAACAAAAGCTGCAACTTCCTCAGTGTTGGCCCAACCTTCTAATTCTAAAGAATAAGACATTTCGTGCAATGTATGATGTCTTTGTGCCCTAGTGAGGCATTTTTCTTACCTAAACCAAGTTTTTGAAGAATAAAACAGTTTTCGTATTTCTTCACACATTTGTAGTGTTTTCTGGCATCCCCTGTAGTATTTTCAGCATTGTAGGGTTGGCAGGTCTGCTAAAGTATAAAAATAAACAGAACAATAAAAGAAAATATGTGTTCTGTTTTGTCACTCCAATGATAGTACACTCCCCCTCTTTAGAATAGAAAGTCTTGCACTAGTCAGAAAGATGACCACAATTGTATCTTCGTAGAAAAATTACGCATCCGACTTAAAATAAAATTCGCACAGCATAATTTAGATGTTGCTTCTTTTCTTCAAAAAGTTCCGTAGACGCTTTAGAACAGAATGTACGCGCCTTAGCGGGATTAGGTCACACCTCCAGTGGAGCAGCATATGCCGAAATCACAAGGACTGGGAACCACTGCGTTATCGTCGGTACGTACTAAGCAGACACATGTAGCACATATATTACGCAGTGACATTACATCCCCTTAGGGAAAAAAGAAAGGCATGGGCCGCCAATTCCGGTATAATATTTAAGAAGGTAGTTTACCTTAGCTTCACTCATGGGTCAGTTATTAACGAAGACCTGATCATAGCAGGTGATTTTTTTTAACACAGACGGGTAAAGATGAGATGTAAAATGTCGCTAGGACTGAGCACTGCAGCTCACCCCGTTTAAAGGGACTATCGAACGATGGTTCGAACTTTACTTATTGCATATCGCTTAGTGATAGACACGGGAGGTCACGTTCTTTGCCTTAAGTCACGAAATGGACGAAGGAAGTAACGATAAATGGAAATGGAAGTGAAGAGAATAAGATATGTACAGGCTTGAGAGCTGCTGCATGTGTTCAAAGGAATGGGTCTGTGTCAGCTTGAACTATAGTTTTTTTTTTCTTTATTCAAAGATTACCCTGCATTCTCCGGATGCGTTATTGCTGGAGGGGTGTGAAAGTTTTGAAAAAAAAAACAACATATCTTTATTTGTAGAGCACGCTTGATCTTCAGTCAACCTATTCCACTCTGGAATAGTTTTAACAGAAAAATAATTCGCATATATGTGTGTCCTTGCGTGGTACTCTCGGATTTTAAAGTTAATTGGTCATTCCAGACAGTCGCAGAGCCACTACACGAGCACGTGCCGCCGGTACAACTAGATCTAAGCGGGCAGGGGCAGGTATCGAATGTACTGCCCACTCCAGTATTCCTAATTCTGGGCTCTTCTGCGCCTCGCTCCACGTCCTCCCTCCGACCCGCTCCGCGCTTTACACAGAGAAAACGTTGGAAGGCACGGGAGCGGCTGCCTTGCGCGGCGCGCGCCACCATTGTAACAGGATTGTTATAATCTCACAAAATTACGTTCCGACTGCGTTGCGCTGCGCTTGGGAGGGATGCGTTCATTGTAAACCGGTTTAGCCTATTCCTGTTCCAATGGGCGCATGCCTCCCCAGAGCAGCGCAGCGGAAGCGGAACTATGTGAGGCAGCCTTAAAGGCCGGTTTACACAGTAGTGTTCGATTGCATTTTACTGCGATGATGGTGGATGCGTTTATTGTAAGGAGGTGAAGATAATCCTGTTACGAACGGTTCATACAATGAACGTATCCAACCCCAGCGCAGGGGAAAACAGCCGAACGCAACTGTGTGAAGTACCCGTAGCTCGCGCCGTCACAAGCGGTTGGAAGCGGCGGAGCCGTGCTTCAGACATTTGGATCAAGCCACTACAAGGGAGCTCCGATCACTCAGAGCCACCACAACATAAAACCACCAGAACGAAGCACGAAGCCCGGTCTCGGAGTTGTAGATAAAAGTCTTCTCTCTCTTTGATCTCGGTCTAGGGGCGGCGGCGATGCTTCATACTTGCGGTTGTTGTATACTGGGCGCACTCGTGCTGCAAGTACGCTCTGCGCATGTGCAGGGATCTTTGGTTTCAATCCCCATCCCTGCTCGTTTCGATCTGCATGAGCATCGTACCGGCGCATGCGCTAGTTCACTACGGCGGGATGCACGTTAAGACCCTGCAGGCTAGCTGTCGTACTGCACTGGCGAAATCGGTCATCTCTACAACGTGTGACAATGTCGAAACACTTCAAAGGCAGATTAAGCTCACGTTGTATACCGCGAGCAACTTAGTGAGCTCTTTGCGCACCTCGTGTGTTTGTTTACCCCACAGACGCGCTGATGCACCGCTATTTACTCCTCGTTTCGACCAATGACGGCGCGTGCTTTTCTGCCTCGTCACCGTTTATGTTTCCCGTTGACGTTGTTCCATTCTTTGTATTTAGATAACGTTCGTAAGCGCAGAAGACACGTTTTGGTACACTTGCACGCCGTATAAACACTTACAACGAATTTGACTTCAACCTTGACCGCGCACCTTGGTTTTCATTAGTAGCCTGCTTGCTACAGAAGGATAACGGTGATGACAACGCAATCGCGGTTTGCTTGTGGTTCTGTGTGATGGGCTCTCACTTCCGATCGAAGTGAGAGCCATTCGAATCACTCCGGCGCTGTTGAAAAAACTCAGCAGACTTTTGAATGAGTCACTTGCTGAGGGCAATAACGAACGTTTTTGTCTATAGGGTGTTTTCACTGACGTAATTTTGTCCACCATTTTGTTGTTGTGGGCTGTCTGGCGTGTGCCGAAGGCGAGCATTCCAAGGATTTACATGACCCCTCAGATGCGTAGAGCACAGAAGCTATGTCTTACCACGCTGACATTTCCTCAACAGGTTGCGATATAATCCTTCAAATTAGTAAATGTGTCTGAAAAAAAAAAAAACAGACCAACAACAAAATGCTATACGAACGTCTAAGCGCTTGTGTAAGAAGAGTTGTTTCGATTTCATATGAAGAAGACTCCAGCAAAATGTGGCCGATATGACTCGTATGCAAAACTAGCTACCATAAAAAAAGAGATAAATTCAGAAATAGGGACCGACTATCTGTCTCCCTCCCTTGGGAAAGATTTATGCCATTTTATCAAGAATCTCTGAACAGTCGTACTATGCCTTCGCGTTCGACTCGATACCGAGAGCGCCACAGACGCGCTGTTCACGGAGTAAGGCTGGGCTGCTTAGTGGATTGAGTTTCGCCACGTCTTCGTCCCATATTTGCTGATGGGGCCCGGCTTTTACACACCAGCATTGTGCCACTAGCTGACTTTTGCTCAATTCAACAGAAAAAAAAATTCTCTTTAGTAAATATTCGCATTCGACGGAAATCGAAGAACGGCCGCTTCCGTATTCAAAGAATTTAAGAACTCAGGCGTACGCACGACTGGGATGAAAACTACTATCGGCAACAGCAAGCGAAGCCCCCACCTAAACACCTGAGAACACCTAAAATCCCCTCCGCCTGTTATTACAACGCACGCGTCCCGCGCGCTTGTTAGGAAACGTGGGCGACCGACCGTGATGCCAATCAGCTGCTTCCTGACATTTTTAAATTATCATAATTCCCTGATATATAAATAAAGCCCGTAAACTTTCGTGATTTTTTTTAAAAATAGCTTCAAGCCTTCCCAAGATCTTAGATGCTAAATAGCGTTTGAAAAAATCCGGAAGCGGCCGATACAGATCAAATCCGGCGCACGCATTTTCATGTGGACGGATAAAAACGAGCGTATGCCGCATATTACCAGCACCATATAATATCTGTAAGCATTATTAAGTGAGAGCGAGAAAATAAACATTGTATAGTCCAGTTAGGGTCACAGCAGTACTCGCGTAATAGCTCCGGGAAGACGGTTTTATTTGCGTTTTGTTGAGGGGTGCGCGCACACGCACGCGCTTACAAAAGACAAAAACATGCGCGCACGGACGCACGCACGCACGCATTGCGAAGAGAAGCCCTCCCTTGGCAGAATAGCAGTGGCAAAATGACACCTTCCCCGGCCCCCACACACAATGACACACACAGACACACACACCGAAAGGAGGAGCCGCCAAGCCGCGCCGCGTGAACGGAACCCCACGGCCACGCAGGAGGCTCAAACGTCTGCCGCGCACAGACAAAGCCCTCCTTACGTTCGTGAAGCTGCACGTGTACTACGCGACGCGGGTACGCGCGACCGCACTATCGGGGCAGAGGAGCGGGGGCCCGCCAAACTCGTTGGAGTCGCCGCTGAGTCTGTGCCGGTCCAAACACTTCCCCCCCAACCCCATCTGGGAAGCGCTGGTGCCGCTTCGTCTGCACTACACACTCCCCTCCCCATTTACGGCTTCGCGCTTACGCCGCGCACAGTCGCGCACGCAAAATGTCACAGCGGTACCTCTCTCAAAGTCCTCCAAAGCAAACGCCCCCTGCAGTTGCTCCCCCAAACGTTACCAGACCACCACTACGAATGTCGTTCTGTGCTCTAACACAAGTTCCTTCCAAGTTTCTGCAGACCGACATCTCCTGAGTCCTGACTCCTAGTTCATGAACTCAATCCCCATCACATCACAAATTCAGTTCACGAATTCATTCACCATCACATCACGTATACACCAGAGTCACGAAGTCCTTCACCACCGGATCACGAGTGCGTCAGAGTTCACGAGATCATTCCCCGTCACATCACGGCTTCTTCCGAGTTCACGGAGTCACGCCCATTCACATCACGACTCCTTCTGCGTTCACGAAGTCACGTCCCCCTCACATCACGGCTTCTTCCGAGTTCACGGAGTCACGCCCGTTCACATCACGACTCCTTCCGCGTTCACGAAGTCACATCCCCTTCACATCACGGCTTCTTTCGAGTTCACGGAGTCACGCCCATTCACATCACGACTCCTTCCGCGTTCACGAAGTCACATCGCCTTCACATCACGACTTGTTCCGAGTTCACGAAGTCATTCACAGCCCATCATCATGACGCGGTGAGCGTGAGTG
>JAZHYW010037847.1:0-52459 GCA_037355805.1 Ixodes ricinus | reverse complement strand
TGCCTCGGTTGGCTACTCTCCGAGTTGGGGAAGGGGATGAGAGGATAAAAGAAGGAGTGAAAGAAAAAGCAGGAGGAGGTAATAATATCTTCAGTACTCACGTTACCGCCCGTAGGCAGAATCAATAATTGTAGAGAATGCTGCAGTTTCCAGTATGTGGCATAATTAATACTAAGAACTGAAAGGTGCACATCAGTCACCAATTAAATGTTCAAAACACCTGAAAGTTTTGCATTAACGCTTTTAGCACGAAGTTCAGTTGCGCACATGCATGACGCGAATATAAAATGATGTCCGCATCTTCTATACGACAAATATTGAACAGGAGCATCTTTACAACACCAGAGGCGAGTTTCGAGAGAAATCTTGCATGGGCGTTTACGGCCTTCTCTTTTAAGGGCGAGTCCCAGTCTCTGTATTTTGACCAGTAATGGTTGGTCGTTCAGATGTACAGCACGTTTTAGGAGTTTTCTTTCTGCATCGTAAAGTGCATTCACATAATCAATGAGATATAGTTTCCATAACAACAATCACACCCCGGACAGTTCGGATTGTGTGTTTTTCCGATTCGGTGCAGAAATTCCTGCGCGTAGGAAACGCCCAGACGTGAATTCGGTGTAGAACAGCTTCAGTTCGCTTGCGCAGGTTACGTGACGCGCGGCATGTTAGGTTAGGATCCAGTAGACATGAAGGAGGGTAATGGTGTGCAGATGTCCTCCAGAGACTTTGTGTTGCATTTCGGGCGTGGAGATTTACCAATCGAAGTGGGACGTCGCTCCTGGTGTAGGGTATTTCCGACGTTGGGGAACAAGGTATGGGCGGAAGTCGCAGCACCATCCGCAGCTTCACTTCCGGGTATCTTGCAGTGTCCAGGAATCCACTGGAACTCAACTGAGTAAGCTTCCTATCAATACATTTCTGAAGATGGCATAAAAGCTTGAAAATATACCTGTTCATTTTCACTTCGTCGCAAGTATGTGCAGAGATGCTTTGGAGCGCAGGCTTAGAATCTCGTGAACACCGTCCATGCCTGATGCGGCTTAGCTTTGTCAATATAAATCGAAGCGGGCTTGATGAAGTCCTCACAAGTTCAGCCGCTGGTCGAAGATGTCTCGTGGCTAAGCCTGACAGTTTTCTTTGTCGTGACACACGACGGAACTCGCAACGCTTGCGGTAGAACTATTTTTGACACATTGATCCGGTCCGCATACATGTGAGTTTTCAGACGCGTGTAAACAGCGCGCCGCGTGGATAAAGCGAGTTGCGTTAAGCACTAGCAACGGTGTACCTGATTTCTTTTTGATGCCTTGAATGTCAAGTCTCCACAACGGGGGAGGGAGTCGCCATGGAGGTATAGTTGGAAGGCTCAAACGAGCCTATATCATCAGGGATGTATTGCTCCATTTTTGACAGTGCCTTTGAATACTCTGAGTAAGGCCGTTTAAAAAGTAAGAGATCAACAAGTAAGTGATGACTGCGATTAGTAGTATGTCTTAGATGAACTCTCAATGTTTCCTGCATCATTAGTACCTCTACAGGTGTGGCGCGTGCCCCCGGCAACTTGTGCCCAGAGTCGAGGCGCCAGCTGGCAGGCCCGAACAGCCACGGAGGCCACGTGCTTGAACTGCTCTGACAGCCGTGATGTTGGTTTGACACGTGCCATGGGAACGTGGAACGCTATATCGAAGTAAGCCGACGAACAAGGCCACATATATCTGGTGTATAGGGATCTCATCAGTCGCGCCCCACGTGGTTCCACCGATGAAGCGAGTAAAGAACACTAAAACCGGGCGTGGTGCCTTTTTGCGCAAGCACAAAGCCATGAGGTGACCAGGCCAGACCCCTGTCGATGGTGACTCCAAGAAATGTGTGGCATTTAACGTATGGTATTGTTCGTTTGCCTATCTTAAGTGGATATTTGTCCATTCTTCGGCGGGTGAACGCGTAATGGCTGCTGATTTGTCAATGGAAATTTCGAGTCCACGGGTATTAAAATAATCGGTTATTTTCTTTAGTGCAGACTGAACCCTTGCCTTTGCTTGAACTCGTGTAGATCCAGAGGCCCAAACACAGATATCATCGGCGTAGAAAGATGCTCTGGATGGTTGGGGGCAGCATTTTGGCGAGACGGATGAGACCGATGCTGAATAATACGGGACTGAGCACGCCTCCCGGATGGACACCTGCGTGGTCACCGGGCAAGTAGGCGTGCCTCCTTCTTTTGTCGACATAAAAATTGATCTTCCTGTGAGGTAGCTTCTTATCCACCTGTATAAGTGTCCCCCAATCCCAATTTCGCTGAGAGCCCGAGCCATCGCTTCGTGAGTGGCCATCGACAAACGCTCCTTTCAGATATCTCAGCTAAGCCGCCATTGTGATTTTACGATGCGTGCTCGCTCCTGTTGTATGGTAAGTCACGAGCGTTCGATGACCCCATCAATGGGAGCTTCTTCCTCGACGGAATCCTTGCAGGATTTCGGGATATATCCCCTCGCAGTTCTGGGACCTACCAAACTAGGCGGCGGCAAATCATTTTTTCCACAGATTTTTCCAATGCAACTCGCGAGCGCGACAGGGCGGTGTTCAGAAGCCACCAGCAGTGGCGATTTGCCCGGGTTTGAGCAGTGGCACAATCCTTGCCTCTTTCCCCACGAGCCAGGAACATTTTCATTGATCCATGAAGAGCTGTATATCTGCAAAAGAAGCTTTCGCGCTTCCCTTCCCCGCCATGGTGGACCAAATAACTGTACTGGTATGCCGTCAGGTCCCGGAGAGGTGTGAGGCTTCTTACTGAAGACAGCGCAGCGTCCAGCCTCGCTCATTGCGAAAAGGTCGCCCATAGCTTCTTCATGGCGAAATACTGGCTCGATCGTGGTGCGAGATGAAAGATTGCCTCGAACGGGTGGTGTATGTTGTCAAGAAAACGCCAGTACTGGTTTGCCACCTTCTTTCTCTCGAACAATTTCCTTTGATCAACGCAAGTCGAACGAAGCGGACGGACGTTGCGATAGGAAGATTTAAGACCTCGTGAGATCTTCCACATTTTACATACTTGGCTTTCTGGGGTCTCATATTTTCGCACATCGTCCCCCAGCAATGCCGAGCGAGCTTCTTAAAATGACGACAAATTTTCTTTTGCACTCCTGCGCAATTCGCGGAGATCTTTGATGTCTTTAGTCCTCCTGGATCAAGTCGTTCTGCCCTTGCGACGTATAGCGCGAGGCGCTCATATTCTGCGTCAATTCGTTTTTTTTGCGTAGACGGGACGTTAAAATCGCGTTGCTTTTTCTGCACAGTGATACAATGACCTTTTCAAAGTGCGAGAGTTCAGTAACATTTTTGCATTCGTTCGTCATTGCTTCTCTCGAACATATGCCAGTTGGTTCGTTGTAGGAAGTTTGTTTTCCGGAACATTGGCGAACCCATTAATAGCTGTGTACGTGGGTACGTTGGTCACGCCCACGAGTTTCAACAGTCTCGCAAACCGCGTTGTTGACGATGAAAGAGCAAGCCGAAACAACATGCTAAATCAAGGCGACTGCTGCCGTCCGTTCCGTAGAAATATGTCGGCGTTCCGTCATTAATGGTAGATAAGTGGTAATCGTCAGCTAACTCCGCCAAATGCCTTCCCCGCAGGTTTGTCCGAATGCTCCCCCAGCATTGGGTGATGGGCATTACAACCACCTGTTAGAACACATGGCAGTGGCATTGTATTTAGGACAGACTCCAAATGCTGCCCGTCGAATAGGGACTTTGGTGGTATATATGCTGCGATTAATGTGAACTTCACTTTTCCACTTCTGGAATCGTGGCGCGCACGATATTCGATAGTCGGGTGGCGATGAAACGACGTGGGCGGTAGCATGCAAGATCTCTCTCGAATGAACATTGTCACACGACTTGCACTCATTCGTGCATAGCGGAGTCAACTTTTTCATACCGTGACAATTGAATGTCTTTAGGTAAGTTCGATTCCACAGATTACAATGATGGGGAAACTGTATTTAAAAAACGAGCTGCCTGAAATCAGAAAGTCGTGATCGCAAACCTTCATGCGTTCCACTCGAAGGATAGAGGCTTTTCTTGTAATGTCTTCATCCATTGTACTGACGTACGCCATTCAGTGATAGCGGCGATCGCTAATGGGAATTATCAATCGCTCCATAGCAAGCAGAGCCCTCTACTTCGGGAATGTTGTTTGCCTCCAGGGTACTCTTTGCAAGGATACAGCCTTTGGGCGCCGCCGATAGCATCAGCGTAGGAGCACCTGCGCAAGATCTTTATGCTTTCGTGGACGCTGCGACTGGCTTCGACATTGGGTATGTTGCTGGCGTTCCAGCGGGAGGCGCTTGAGCATATCCGGAGATCGACGAGGTGCTGGTATGGGTGTTGGCATTGTCGACCGCTCCTGGACGCTCCTCCAAGGGCAGAAAGTCGTCCTCTTGTGTATTTTGCCGATCTTTTTGAACCTTGCGGCGACTTCCAGGATCTTCACTTCATAAGTTTGCTCGGCAGGTGCTCCGTTGGGACGCTCTGGTCGTGGTTGGCGCCGAGCGACTTGTGGATTTGGTGACGGAGCTCGGCGCCTTCGTTTGGCCTGCCGCTGATGGTAGAAACTTGTTTGGCAGCAGTGGCGGCCTTTTTCGCGGACATCCGGAATATGTGGATGAATGGTTGCCGCGGCAGTTGGCACATTTTGGTTCTTTTCTGGAGCTACACTCCTTGTGGCTGTGTGGTCTCCGCACACACCTCGCAACGATCGCTCTCCTCGGCAGTTCCTGGCGAGATGTCCATACCTTTGGCAGTTGAAGCACCGAATCAGCCTGGTCCAAAGTGATGCTTCGCGGATGGCTTGTGAATCCGAGGTAGATGCGCTGAGGCATGGCTCGCTCCGTCCGAGGAAGTGAGGACGACTCGTCGTTGAAGGGCGTTGCTCCACAACTCCGTCGTCCAGGCGTCGGTAGGCCACTTGACGTTGAACGGACACGACTCCAGAGTCTTTTAAACACTCCAAGAGCTCAGTCGTTGCTGTATTCAAGTGGCACATGTTTAACTGCTTCCATAGTTCCTGGAATATGCCTCCGGAATATGAGCAGTTACTCTCCGGATCTCCCCCAAGAGAGGTGACTGCGAGAAGCTTGTTTGCTGAGTCCAGGGATGAAACATTTACAGAGAGATTGCCTTCTTTGTTGATCTTGTGCGGGACAATCTTTTCTTGTGTGACCGCCATGATCTCATTGGCAAGCACGTTTGGGTTTACACGCCAGAAGGACGTGTTTGGCGTTGTGGGCTTGAAGACCAGCAGGAATTTCGCTGTTGCCTCCGGTTTTTTTCGGCATGTCACGACAAGAGCACGGTACGTCATTGTCTGTTTCATCGTGTTGCGTCCCTCAATGAATATAACGAGGTGTTATCCTCGCCTTGGTCCCTCTCGGCATCGGCGGCACGGATTCGTTTGGATGCGATGTTCTCGTCCGATACTGCCTTCTCACTTGTTTCTCGAAGAAGCAACTGAGGAGGGTGAAGCAGTGGGCGTCCATCCGCCGGTTGGCCATTGGAATTTATGCGGTCGCTTGCGGCGTCCATCTTGGCAGGCAGATTGGGCGTCAAACGCCTTCTGCGCTACTCACAGACAGTTAGGTTGGCCCTCCACTTGTGGTTCGGCGGCTGTCGCCGAGCAGAATTGCTGATGGTAAGACGGTTTCCGTTCAGGATGAAAAATTGAATTAACTGGCCTAAGGCGTTTGGTTTTAGAAGGAGCGAAAAATCGGCGCTTCTTGCTCTGAACACTTCTTCTTCTTTCTCCGTAAAAAAAAAAAAAAAAAAGAGAGTGGCAAACGGAAGATGCGTGCGCAACAGTCGAAGGCGAGGACCTTCCTGTGGCATTATGTCAAAGGACGTTGCTATGTGAACATTTGGATCTGCGCTACACGAGTTTTTGTAACGCCCTGCACGAGCACAATGGAAATTTCACCATAAACTGCAAACCAGAACGAGAGCGAACATCAATTCTCGTGTAGCGCAGATCCAAATGTTCACATAACGACGCGTCCTTTGACATAATCACACAGGAAGGCCCTTGCCTTTGACCGCTGCGCGCTCATTGCCGTGCTCTCTCTCTTTATTTACGCTACAAAATCAGTCTCAAAAGTTTTTGATCACACCCAGTACGTTTGCTTATCGAGCGGCACACGTCCATATGAGCCAATCATAGCAAACTATATTACGTACAATTTGTCCAGAAAATAGTATGATGAAAGGAAATAATTTGAACTTAGACATTAATATAAAAACACGCTTTCCAAACTATCTTTTTGAAAAAAATCTTCTGGTTTCTAGATAGGTTGATCCCATGTTTACAGAGTACTTGTTTTTAATTGATACAATTTTATAGAGAGGGGGCAACCGTAACATTAATAAATAATACCGTCTCAACTATGTGTTTATCGGGCTCGGTGGATATTAGATGGGAGATTAATGTCCCAACCAGTTGGTTAGTAAACTAAAATCTAAATATTAACTTCTTAATGAATGGTTTTATTGATCACGTGGCAATCGTAGTTTTATCCGCTGTCATTATTATACATGATTCACTCCATTTCGAAAAGGCAACAGACTCTAGAATATTAATCGGTCATTTTTTGTCGTTTATCTCGCTTCTAAAACTGGATGCCAAAATTCCGAGGACACCTAAGCACTTCTTATCAGTCGTGACTGCGAAAGCATTTCTGGCTCGCTGGTGACTGCTGCGCCGCTGGGTGAGGCAGCGGCAGGAGTGCGAAGCTCGGCGCGGCGCGTGCTGAAATAACGTGTCCTCTCATCATCATCATCAACCTAGCTGCGGGTACCGGTTGACGACGTTAGACATCAAAGCGTAACGATAGGCCTAACGTCAGGTCAGCGCATACCCGCGTCCCCCCTCCGCCCCCTTTTCCCCGCTGCGCCGCCAGCAGTTCAGCTGGCCCCTTAGCAACGATGACGCCGTTGCTATGGCGCCGCATGACGTGTCGCAGCCAATGGTAATTTAGGTCGTTTCGCTCATGGGAATTTAGGTGCCGTTTTTCGCTGCTACAGACGGAATGTAGGTGCCGTTTCGCTCAGACAATGGGAATTTAGGAGCCGCTTATCTCTGCTACAGACCACGATAACGCCGGCAACACTCAGATAACGCCGGTTCGCTTCATGGGACAGTTAATGCTTTCGCATTAAAAGAGCGCCGCAATCGCGGTTTATGATTATGAATAGAAAAGTGACGTACTCGTTATAGCTATTTCTTGGTTATTTCATCGGAGTGTCGTCGGCGCTCTCACCAAAGGCACGCTACCGTGCGTAGTAATGACGAAATGCCCATGTGTCCGCGTCACTCTTTCGCACATCATTGTGGGCAGGGCTTGTGGCATAATCATCTTACGGTCACTCCGTTTATTTTTTTAATTTTTATCGATTAAAATCACATTTTGCATATACGTATCCCAGAGGCATTCCCCGAAGAATGCGCTTCAGGCCCGTTTTTAAACTTTACGCCTCGCGCTTCTGGAAGCCGCTTCGCTCTAGTCTTCAAACACAAAACCTCCGGCATGACGACCCGTCCTGCCACGTCACGGTAGCTTCCACCGCAGCCTGGAAAAACAGGCCCAGGTCCCGCCCGCAAGTCGTCGCAAGAACGCCGCGTCGGGAATGCCTGCGGTGGGAGCCCGTGTCCCTGCCGCCCACGCGCCCACGGCACCCAGAGAGCGGCGTACACGTCAACACACACCGACGGACCCAGAAACCACGACAAGCAGCAGGATGCTAATGCGGGGGAAGCAGGGAGAATTTTAAGCCCAGCCGCTGTCATCTGCGGCGGATTGTTTGGACGGCCGAAGGGGACGGCCGACAGCAACAGGCCTTCCCCGATCTCCAATCGAACGGAGAGGAGAGGACGGGCCCAGGCGACGAAGACGCTCCTCGCCCCACCGAGAATCCAGCCGGACTTGGCGTGTTCGCGGGGGAAAGGCGGCCAATATGGTAATGCGAGACCCGAGAAAAGCATGCGGGGGTTTCGCACCCTTCCGAGTGCCGTTTCTGTCCGCTCCTTCGCTCACCCACTTCGCTCGCCTCCGTTTCCCGGCGACGTCGGACGCAGCGCTCCTTGCGGCTGGCGAGAGCACCGTATGCGGCTTCGCACCACCATACACTCCCGGTCCTCGATTCTGCTGCTCACGAACGTCGCCCCGCCCCTCCGCAGGCCGTCGCGCTTCTTCGAGCATTGCTGACAAGCCTGTTAATTGACGGCGCCGCTCTGCTGCCGGATTCTATCAGCCGCCCATCGAGATCTTCCGACTTTATCGTCGCTGTTTTTTCTTCTTATTTGTTTCGGAGGTTAATGTGCGTTTAAAACATTTGTGAATTTTATAGTCGCGTTTTCTCTTGGCAAGGCTGATAAAGATAGGTGCTCGTGATCATGGCTTTTGTTGTCTAGTACGTTTATTCTTAACACATTATTAGGCTCTTTCTTGCACGCTATACTAAAAGATGAGCACCTCTATCGAACAATATCATTCCAGCAGAAAGGCATACCATGCTACAGCGAAACCCTTATTCGCCACTTTTTTTTCGTCACACCTCCCTCTCTCTTTAGCGTTCCGTCTGCTTCCTCCTCCCCGGCCCGTCTTACCCTCGCCCTTCGTTCTTAGGTTGCAACGGACTTAGTATAATTAAATGATATTATGCATGAAACGTACTTAGGAGCGAAGATTTCGTATTTGACACCAACCTATATAAGAAAATTGCAAACAAAAAGAAACCAAAAATGTCATGGTTATATTAATCGTGTTGCACAGAGGTACCCCAACCCCACCGCACCAGGTGTTGTGGCCAGGTTGGCCCTGGCCCTCCCCGCGCGTGGTGCCCCACGATGGCAGCACTCGAAAATCGGTGTCGACTGACCATATCTTGTTAAAGCAGTTTCATCGTGTCATACTCCCGGTTTTCTAGTAGTAAGGGAAACCTAACCGTATATGGTCCCGATTCTAGAGGAATCGCGCTCCTGCCAGCGTGATTATTATTTCAATGTTTTGAAGTTTCTTGTCCTTATAGTGAACGGAAGATTATATAGGCATGTTGGATACAATCTAACACCAGCTCCAACAAGGCGGAAAACTTCGCGCCGCTGAAATTCTCATAAAATATCCAATTTAGTGGTCGGGGATATCTCGTGAAATTTAAGAGGAAAACTCCGCGCTCCTGCAAAACATGAGATTAAAATCCTTCAAATGTTGACGCCTGATGCTGACACAAATGGCGGAGTAGGACCGAAAGTGGTTAAGCGTTGCTATAAAAAAATAACGCCACATCTAACAACTGCAAAAAAAAAAATTAACAACATAATTGCGAGCGTTTTTCAAAGCCTCGGATACATTAAGCGTAACCTTAATTCAGTCCAACCTTACATTTGTAGACTAGCTTATGAAACCTATGATTGCCCTAAGCTTGAATATGCCATCACCATCCTGGGACCAAGCAACGAAGCTGCCTAACCTCGAAACCGTCCGAACTCAATCGGCACGCTTTATAAACTCAGGTTCTTCGCATAGCACAAGTGTTTCTTTACTCCAGCGTCAGTGCTCACTCCCATTACTCGAAAATCGTCGTAAAGTTACTATTCTTTTTCTCATTCATAAACACTACTATCAATGTGCAGATGTTCCTCTTCTCGAGCCTCCAAATAGATTTACTCATCAAACCACCAACCTCAGGAGTTTCAAGCGCCTAACCGGTACGACGAGGGCATTAATCAATTCTGCAGTTTAACCTGGCATCCGTGATTGGAACGACGTTCCAAATTATATCGTAGGCGTTACTGACACCATCTGGTTTCGTGAAGCATTAACCTTAATGTTTGCGTAAGGGACTTGTGCTGCTGATATTATGACCTCTCGTTATCTTACGGTATTAATGTTCATTCTAATTGTAATAATGTTTTTTTTAATTTCTGGTTTTTAGTATTCTTGTATTTGCAACAGGCTTTTTTTTTTTGTTCTTTCAATTTCGTATATGAATACTAGCAGTAGCGGATAGTTACTGATTTGGTTCTATCCACTTTTACTATCCTCTGCACTCTCCCTCCCTCCCCCCCCCCCCCCACACACACACACACACTCCCACTTTATGTAATGCCCTGCTCTGCGTTTAAGGGTGGAATAAATAAATAAATAAACTATGGCGGTGGTCGATCACATTGAAGGTAATCTCAGTTAATTAAACTTACGTCAAAAATTAATACATTCCCAATAAGGTCAACGCGGATGGCAAAAGAAACAGAAGGTCAAACCGACTGGGCATATCCTACCGCCGGCGCGACGCTCACCTGTGTCGTTTGTTTTCTGCTTTCGATGGAAAAAACTTGATTATTTTAGAAGTGCCAAACCTAAGCTATTGCCATGTTATTTTTTTCTTTTCAAAAGCTCAGCAACGATTTTAAATTTTATGAGGTAAAATTGATGTTAAACACAGAACTTGCTACTCTCGGGCGCCAGTTTTTTCCGGCGCATTTTACGAGGTGTGCGAAAATCTGTGTCCCCTTATGTATACAGAAACGCTGCTGAGCTGCGATCTTTTCATGCCATTAAAAGCCTTTGTTATGAATTCAAGATATTTCGGATAAATGTTGATTCATACAAAGCTCGGGTAACGAAAAATGAAATCAGCTGAATATATCTGAACTAACTTTTTTCTTAATTTTTTTTAAAATTTGCCACGTTCCAAACTTACTTGCGCTTTTCCAAAGTGGTACATTCACTTCGCTCAGCTTCGTTAATAAGACACGATAGTAAAGGGCGCTGCGCGAACTGCGTGATAAAACGAGGTCTCTCGGGTTTATTCGTATTCGATCTGAAGCATCCACGGGTGGCGCGTGCACTTTCAAGGTTGCGTTGTTCGTTTCTCTCGCGCAACGACAACGAGGATGAAATTAACGGTCATCCCTTGTCAGCGGCTGCACACCCGGAGCGCCACTACACGCCCGCCGACAAACAAACAGACGCGCAATCAAAACCAAACGGCCGATTCCGCCACCCTTTGTTTTAATTATCCTTCCGTGGAGCGCTCCCGCTGCGAGCCGTTGGCTGCAGCGGCGTCGCCGTCCGTTGCTGGCGGCGCTGGGGCGACGACTCGGAGATATGCCGTCCCCCCTTCTCGCCACACGAGTCGAGAGCACATCCGACACGACTGCATGTGCCCATTACACCATAATTACTCGTTACGGGGCATCATCAGAAGGCAACGAAATAAAAGCTTTAGTGCGCTCGCTTAATTCCCAGCTCGGTCGTGAAGAAGAAAATCGCGAGAACGGCACCTCTCCCGAGCGAGTCTCCGGTCGTCGCGGAAACAAAAAGTGGGGCGCCGCGCTCTGACGCCCCCCTGATTAATGTCCGCCGGTTTCACGAGCCGGGTCTCGGTGGGCGCTCTGGTGTATGCAGACACTCGAGCCGCGTCGCGCACTCTTTGGAATGCGGACGCGCGCGCAGTCTCGAAAGACAGCAGTGCCTTATTATCCCGCGACAAGGGAAGAAGAAGCAGTGAGAGTCCGCCGCCGCATGCTACTCGACGCCTGGGGCATGCAGTGCCCCGTAGGGCGCAGCCCCAAGTACTGAACGGAACGAGGGACGTGATGAGGGGCTGTAAGCGCCTGACGGGGAAGTGGCTCAGTGCCGAGAAAACGCTCGGCAAGGTGAGGGTTTTCGGAATGTATGCCTGCGCAAGCTCCGACCGCAACACACACTATACGGGGAAAAATCGAACTATACGACTGTGCTCTGCCGTACTTTCCATCGAAGCAGAGCAAAAGTGATTGCAGTACCAAAACCTCGGAAAACGTTGATCCGGCGTACTATCTGGTGTGACGTAAAGAGTGACCAAAATTAATCAGCTCGTGCTTCCAGCCTTTCCTGTTACCTTTAACAGTATGGGGTGGTTTTGGTACTGCACGGGGGTGGCAGCAGGCGCTCCGAGGTAATGGGATCATTCAAGCTGCGTCAAAAACTCAAGTCACTGAGCGTTTTTCGTGCATGATTTGTTCAGCGATGATAGAACACGTACAGAAGCATGACGAGCACCATGGTAGTGGGCCTTTCACGCTGTGTGAGGTACCATCAGCTCGTATACCGTCGGCAGTGTCTGGACTTGAGGTGAAACGAAGTATAGTTTGCTTTTGACATGATACGAAAGCACGAGCCAGTTGGAAAACTGGATAAAAGAAACCACTGTCCAAGCTAGTTGCTGTGGCACACGGGCCCGATACGCGCGTCCATCGTATTGGAGTCAGTCAAATCACATTTGCGTCCCTTTGGGAACTAGTTGGCGACATCACGACATTCATAATTTTGAGCCTTCTGTGAGGTAGCGCTTTTTTCGGATTCCTAAACCGTGGCCTACCTGCTATACTTTCTTTCGCCCGTAACCTAGAAAGTCGTATACTTCCTTGTCTCTCTTTGGTGTTATCAGGCCAGCTGCGGGAACGCATGCAGCCTTGTCTTAATGCATCAAGAAGTACACCACTTTCTCGTGCGCGGTGACGTTCAACAACGCGGTGACGTCAGTGTTAGAGGAGAAAAGGACGACATAGTATTCAGACTATAGCTGCCCAGAGGCTTTTCTTCTTCCATAAACAAACAATTAGGGCCAGTATTTTGTCATTAATTTTGACCGGAAACCGACTAGAACCAGCAACTCTGAGTGGCGACAGCCTACCGAGCACAAATGAAGAGCTGCAGGCTTTGCAGAAAACGCGCTACCTTAGTGCCCGACGCAGGTATCTTACTCAAGCGGCTGCGTTCCGCAAACACCGACAACTGCAAAGGCAACGACGTCTTTCTGTGTACTCGTTGGAAAACATAGCAGACGAGACTGATAATGATCCCCTTTATTTTTGTAGAACCAGTTCTGGTCCGGAATATTCTCAAACAATTGCTAAAAAACAAAAACAAAAAAAGTTTAGGCGGGTATAGCGTGGCAACATACACCTCACATCAACGAATTATCTTCGTTCGACTGCCATTGGTTCGGCAAAATAATAAAAAAGGAGGTTAGGAGACAGTAACTCCAAATTGATGAGACAATGAAGACCTACTCTGGTCTTAAAGTGATTGCGCAAAACTGGAGGTGAAGTTTAACAGCGAATCCGTCTTTTGGCATGAGGATATTCTCAGGAATGAATGAAGGAAACTAAACGTTTAATGGGGCGAACTTACGCCGAAAACAAAATAGAAAAAGGCTAGCGTCGCAGGCTTCGATAGCGATGTGACAGCAGGCTCGAGCCCTGGGGCGAGACTGACCCCGGCTCGCCACGCGGAGCCCCTTTGTACTCGCGTGGGCTTTTGGAACAACAGGCGTAGAAGGTGAGGCGCGTAGAACATTCAAACCTTGAACAAGCAACAGGGTTCTGGAATTTACTAGAAAACGACATTTACAGAAATAACAAAAAGGTGCGTCCGCTCCCAGGCATCGAACCTCGGCCCTTTGCATGGGAGCCGAGCACAATAACCATCCGGCCATGGGCGCGCTTGCTCGGAGACCCGCGGGGAAATAAATAATCTGAAAAGAGATGTAACGTCACAGATCGAGCCGGACATTCTTTTCTCGATAAATTTTCTGTGCAATACTTGTCGGATCCTCTTTTAATCTCAAAACTTACGAGAGACAGATTCTACATTCCCAAAAGTTTAACAAAAACATATATATATATATATATATATATATATATATATATATATATATATATATATATATATATATATCGGGTGTTTTTTTTTTAAGCTTAACAGATTTGTTTAAAAAAAAGCCGTGAAAGTTACACTTACGCCGCTTGTGGAGGTGAGTTATACGGCCAGGGGGACATATTATAGGGGGCTAATCGTAACGATCAGTCGGCTAATTAATTAAAATTTGCTAATTAACTTTTTAATTACTGAAAATAGACATATGGTTCCAATTAGAAACTTGCTCAGCGTCATCGAAAACCCCTAAATCAGTCATTTTCAGAATGACTTTGAGTGCGTGAGAAGCGTAGTAGTGCACTAAAGTTACCACTCGTGGAGCAACTACAAGGCTGGGGCTAGATAAGAGACGGAAAAATCGCGCGGGCGCCTTATCGCAACCTCTAGCTTTGTACCTGCTCCACGAGCGGTAACTTCATTGCACTACTACGCTTCTCACGCGCTCAAAGTCTTTCTGAAATTGACTGATTTAGGGGTTTTCGATGACGCTGAGCAAGTTTCTAATTGGAACCATATGTCTATTTTCAGTAATTAAAAAGTTAATTAGCAAATTTTAATAGACCATTTGCTGTCTTACCCAAGCATCAAGGAGAATGCAGGGATTGGTGTTCCACGCGCCACACGCGCACGCCTTTCCTGTATAAATGATTCGAAGTAAATAACCAAAAGAAAGCATTGACGAACGCGCGTGCAAGATGCCATTTGTTTTAGGTTTTTGCTTTGGAAAAGTTACTACTGCTGAGGCCAGCACGTGCGGCGCGTGGAACACCAATCCCTGCATTCTCCTTGATGCTTGGGTAAGACAGCAATAGGTCTATTAATGAGCCGACTGATCGTTACGATTAGCCCCCTATAATATGTCCCCCTGGCCGTATAACTCACCTCCACAAGCGGCATAAGTGTAACTTTCACGGCTTTTTTAAACAAATCTGTTAAGCTTAAAAAGAAACACCCGGTATATATATATTTTTTTTTTTTTCTTTTTTCTACGGGTGTAGAGGAGTTATTTACATGTTCCGATGATTGTTTACAGTTTATCGTCGACTAAGTAAAAATTCGTAATGGCGCGTTTACACTTGCGGATTTTCGAGCGGATCGGCGAAGATGGAAAGTAGATTGTGGAGCCAGGTAGCGAAATCGACTCGTCGTTGGCGGAATATCTGCATATGGGTCCCGGACTGACAGAACCGGCCTTATCGGTGGGCGACCTGGGCGGTCGCACAGGGCGCCATCAATAAGGGGGCGCCTTGGCGCCCCAATATTGCATTCCTTAGCTTAAAAAAAAACAAAAAAAAACATCTTTGAACACTGCGCCCGACACGACGCTTTATGCTCGATTGCCGTTCGTTTTTGACAAGCGGTTCTCGGCTGACGAAATACTCATGTTGGGCCGCTACTCACACGTTTACTAACATCGCGATGTCATACCTTATGGACATAAAAAAAGAGGAAGGGGGGGGGGGCGGGGGCACCACAGCCGGAATTCGCCCAGGGCGCCTGACGATGCAAGGCCGGCCCTGCGGACTGATCCAGATTTTTCGCCGGAATGAGTCGATGACGCCACCCGGCCCTAAAATCCACTCTCCGCTTGCGCGGATCCCATCGAGAATCCGCATGTGTAAACGAGCCACAAGGGTTGTACCAGTAAGCTAACATAGATGGCGATGTCATTTATCTTTATTTTTATGTCCTATTTAGGAGTGTGCAATTTTACAAATACTGCTTCGAATCGAATAACGCAGCGTTATCTATAGCTTCAACAATGCAAAGTGTACATGGTGGATTTTTCTAGCGATGTGAATGCTATGAATGACGCAGCGCTATTCGATTCGAACCACTATTCGCCCACTTTGTTTCACCTTAGGTCCGAGCACAGCCGATGGTACGAGCCGAGGGACAAATCAAGCAGCGCCGAAGGCGCGTCTTGATGGTGATCTCGCCGTCTTCCGGTGGCATGCTCCGCCGGCTCGTCCAATCAAGAGCAGAGAGTGCGTCGTGACTTTAAGCTTTTAGTCGGCGTGTATGACTTCTAGGCTTTGGCCAACCTAAAGTGAAACAAAGTGTAGTTTCATTCAGAAGTGTAAAGCTTAACCTTGAACTTATGTTACGCCCTCATATATCAGCTCGACTATAAATGCGCCCTTTATGATACTGGAAGAGAATTCCCCTAAAACACCTTGCCGCAAATAGACAACCCACCGATTATGACGGCCAAAGCACTTGTGCAACTCCACTCGAAGAGGCCGCAAACTCTCTTTTGCGTCGTTTTACCAGGAACGCGCCTAGAGTTCTTTTAGCAATGAGTGCCGTATACTGGTAAAGGCGAGCGAGTTGAACATGAATGCTTAAAATCGAAAGAATAAAACACGGAGGACAAGCGATAATGTGAAGTTGTTGATTGGTTCAACTAGTTAAATACAGCTGATATAAATACAGCTGATATAACGCTAGGTCGGTCTTTTAGACTTACAATGGTCCATTTTACACTGTCACAACAGAACTTGCGATATCAAATCTGAAGACTTTGCAACGTGCTATTTTTGCCGTTTTCGATGATATTCACCATAATCATTTTGATTGCACAGTAGCATACAAAAGTTTCTTTAGCAGTGGTGAAACTTGGGATCGAAATTTCAGATCTCCTGCCCTCTCCCGTTTTCTCAATAACCGTATTTCAGCCTACGTGTATCTTATTTCCGCACGAGGAGATTAATTAGGCCCGTATCAAGGCCTCCAGTCTTTACTTTTTTCAAACAACCCAGCACACACAAAGTGGTGTTGCGACATGTTGCGCCGCTAATACGTCTACGCCTGAAAACTAAAATAAGCGCTGTGCTTCGCTTATAAAAAAAAAAAAAATTTAATTCGTTCTGTGGCGCTGTCAAGCGTGTTGCTTGCCGCATCAAGCACGGATAAACCTACGCGCTTTATTCCTTTGATTTTAAGTGCCGTATACCATCCACAATTCGTGCTCGTTTGCGAGAGTGATATGAGAGCGCCAACGGCTATGTTCTCAAGTGAACCTACATCTACTTAGTGTTTGTGCTGTTACATTCAACTAACGCTCTTTGAGAAGCATTTGTAGGCATCGAACGACATAGTTACACTGTTGTAGCTGTTGTCTCTGTTATGGTGAGATTGCTCTTGCAATCTAATCATAACATTGACACACTTCTTTGCACCTAGTGTTAGTGCGTGAGCTGCAAGTTAATCATGCCTGCTCTTTTTCGTTTCTCCTTTTTCATCTCCTACCCTTCAACAGCTCAGACTAGCCAACCGAGGCAGGCAGCCTTAGCCAACTTCTATGTTTTCTTTGTCCTCCCTCGGTTCAATTGTTGAGGGTAGGATATTTTCTACGTTCCCTATTCTGCAGCTAAGCCAACTTTACACAAGTATGCCAAGTCAGTACTGCGTTGTATACGAGCGTTACCACATCATGTCTCAGAGAAGTAAACAAATGCGCGCGTAGCTTTATCTGTGCTTGATGCGGCAAGCAACACGCTTAACAACGCCACAGAACGAATTCATTTTTTTTTTAAATAAGCGGAGCGCAGCGCTTACCTAGATTTCCAGGCGTAGACGTTTTAGCGGCGCAACATGTCGCAACACTACTTTGTGTGTGTTGGGTTGTTTGAAGAAAGAAAAGACTGGAGGCCTTGATACGGGCTTAATTAATCTCCCCGTGCGGAAATAAGTTTGACGTAGGCTGAAATACGGTTATTAAGAAAACAGGAGAGGGCAGGAGATTTGAAATTTCGATCCCAAGTTTCACCACTGGTAAAGAAAAATTTGTATGCTACTGTGCAATCAATATGATTATGGTGAATATCATCGGAAACGGCAAAAAATAGCACGTTGCAAAGTCTTAAACTTTGATATCTCAAGTTGTGTTGTGACAGTGTAAAATGGAACAGAGTAAAAGACCGAACATGCGTTATATCAGCTATATTTAACTAGCTGAACCAATCAACAACTTCACATTGCTTCTTTCAATCATAGGTGCGCATGGAAAAAGCGCGGTAACACAAAATGTTGCCAAATGTGTTCTCACAACAACTTTTTAGCACTTAGAACGAAATATCGCGTTGCAAAATGTCATTTATTCCGTTTTCAATCCGGGTGCGTGTTGTACCTAATTGGATATATGTATGTAATCATATGCTTTGAGATTCCCGTTAAATGTTAGGCATTCCAATGGCCAAATATGTCGCATAGAGCGGATAAATCAGATACCCTTTTACAACTGCTTGCTTCTTAGCTCTCCACAGAACAGACTTGACCTTTTTGTTTACCATCCATGGCGTTAGAGCGCTTGGCGCACGCTTTGGTTACCTACAAATGATGTAAAGCTCGCGGTTGCCGAACTTGCCATTTTTCCCTGCATTAGACTGATTGATTGAAGATTTCTTTTTTTATAAGTTTGAGGAGGATAACACTGGACCGTGATGTCTGTAAAGGTTTTAGTCGCCTGCATGAGGCTTGTGTTCCACAAAAAATCCCAGTTGAGCGTGCGACACGCGCCAACTCAGACAGCTCTCAACTTTGACAATGCCAATAACGCTCCCACAATTCCACTTTATACTCCGTTCCCCCTAAAGCTGAGACTAGAAGCTCCGCCTTCGGCGTGAACTTTCTGTCCTTACTATACTTCGTCACCTTGCAAGCGAAACCAAAGCTATAGAAGCGCGAGACCAGCGCTTTTTGCGTTTCTCCCCGGCTCGCGCGCTCGAGCAAAGCCTGAACGCACGGAGCTTTCGTGCTCGCGCTTCCAGCTTTGCCTTCGCTCGCACATAAGGTGGAACGAAGTATAACACGAGTGTGAACGCGCAGGCACACGCGACCAAAGCACTGCGGAATCCACCGAGCTCGCGCTGAAGGCGGAGCTTCTAGTCTCAAAGTATAGAAATACTTTGGACGCAGCCATGAACCAGTCAGCGTTAGGTTGGCGCATAGGAAAACTATTGAAGGCCCTTTCGTAAAAATGTATTCCGACCTACCCAACGGAGTGCAGTCGCTCAGAGAGCCAATGAGGGACGAGTGCTGGGAGTACATACACAAAAAAAAAAAGATTAGCCAAGTGGAGATTAGAGGGAATGGCAACCCAATAAAACATCACCGCCCGTCCTTTCACTGATCAACGTGCCGCGTGAGCATATACATTGCATGTCATCAGGGTGCCCAACACGGTGAAGCAGTGGTCCTTCTTGTGACAGATTGCTTAAGTGCTGCCCAATCGAAACGGTATCAGGACCGTCTTGCGCTTGGACGTCAACCGCAGCCCACCCGGGATACGCTTTCATCTCGGATATATTACCTACATGCCGTAACCTTTCATACCTATGCCGCTACTCTGCTAGCGATACGTCATAATATCTTGCGTACGGCTTTGCAAATAGTCCGCGCTTCAGCCCAAAGGAAAGCTGCAATACGTTTTGGGGAGATTCGCCCAAGTTCACTCGCACATAGGCTTCGAAACATGGGGGGACAAACCTCAGACATTTTAAAATTAGTTCATCAATTGACTATTATTCCTCATCCCTTGAAAAAAGAAAGAATATAACGCGAATCAAAACATGTAAGCTGGACGCCAAGTAGCTGACTTTTGCAGTAGAAATACGGCTAACGTAAAGAGCGCAAGTCTTGATGAAAGCAACATCGCCCGCAGCCTCCTGAGTGTAGTCTACCTTCTCCAATATATTAGAAATTATGAGTACAGTGCCCGCAATGTAAGCAAAAACAGGATTTATATTAGCCATTAATACCAGAGGTGCTGACTACACGGCAGCCACAACTTGATTCATGCGCACTATAAACATACAATATACCCCTCCCTCTATTCCGGCATCTGGTCGGTAGCACCAACCAGGGGCCGTATACTTCGTTTCAGCTTAAGTCCCGACGCAGCCGACACTACGAGGTAATGTGACCATCCAAGCAGCGTCAAAAGCGCAAGTCACTGGGCCTTTTCTGTTCATGATTGGTTCAGCGATGACAGAACGCGTCCAGACACACGACGAACACCATGATGGTGCGCTTTTGACGCGGTCCGATTGGTCCCGTCAGCTCGTAGTGTCGGATGCGTCATGACTTCAGGTGAAACGAAGTATAGACCAACTCAACTCACTGTCGTCACACCACTGCGTTGGCGCTGGTGTCGGTACTGCGCATGAGAACGACAGAAAATCCGAAAGAGGCAGACGCAAGATTAGGCCTGTTCGCTTTGCCGCCACTGATTGTTTACCTTTTTACAATGCATGCCGCCGGCGTTTTCCCGTGCAATAAAGCAACAACAGACTAGGCAACGGCCGTGCACGTGATGGTTTGTTACATCTTTGTGTTTATTAAAGTCGTACCAGCAATCTGAACTCCACCGATGGCAATCGCTGTGCGTGCCCCGCCGCTTCGAGGTGGCCGAAAGGTATGTGACGGTGTCGAACGCGGACTTCTTCCTCGTTATTTGTGACATGGGCTCCGTGGTGCGGATATTTTCGCCCATTTTGTGTCGCGTGCTGTTTCTGCAGCTAAGCAGTGACAGTTGTCACTGGTTGTCGGGAAGACCAGTCGGCTGAGGCGTTGGTCGGCTTGTCAAGTTCGAGCAGCGGCCATTTTTAACGGCCGGCCGTCTCGCGCGGGTCGATGGGTCGCTCCAAAAATGCGAGTCCATCTTCCACTCGCCGATTAGGAGCGGGTCCCACGGAGCGCAATTTTGCCTCCCTCGCGGATTTTGGAAAGCGCTCCGGATCTACTCGTGGAATTCACCATAAGAGAGGTTTACTGAATCAATTTTAGTTGAGTTTGAAACTTTGTCCTCCTCTCAATTTTTTCTTTCTCTCCCATGGTTGATGTGACAGGTTAAGAGTTCAGGGCGAGGGAAAGGAAGCCTGGGGAGGAGGAAGCTCCAGCTCTCCTCCTGCTTCCTCCTCCACGTTTCCCTCACCTTGAGCTCTTAACCTGTTGATTTAAAATGTTATGATGAATCATCATGAACCAATTAGCTCAAACCAAAGTCTTAACCTGTCACCGACTTTATGTTTCTCGCTCCAGTCTCGGGTAATTCATCGAAATGATAAATATACGCCAGTTCGCCTGCGCTCTCGCAATAATTTCGCTCCTATTGTCTATTGCGACGGGTATGTAATTGTTTCAGCTATTTAAATACAATGCTTGTTAAATTATATTTACCAATAACTTACTTTAGGCATTTACGACGCAAATGGTCTCAATTTTTCAATATGCATACCATAACCTTGTTTTCATTACTTTTAGAATTTTGTGTTTTGTTTTCTAAAGCAGGAATGTATGAATATTTACTAAATTTACCTGAAATTATTTATAGGAAACACGCAAATTACATCAACTTACGTTATGTAATGCAATCATGCCTTCGCAACAAGCAGACGACATTTTTAAGTTTCGGCCCCAGAGCCACTATGTAAAGAATATAGTTTCTTTTTTTTTTCTTTTTTTATTATGTGCTCACGCATAAGTAACTAAGAGCCACAGTGACGTCATTTTCAAGTTCCTTTCATTCGGCTGCATTTATAAATAGCACGTGAAAGTCGTGAATGGGCGAAGCACAAATTTTGCGTCAGTATTCTTTGTGAGCGCATAATATAGCAGCTTCGCCGGAAGCAGCGAGATTCGGAAAGCGTTGGCGTAAACACTTCCCGTGGTGGGCGACCTTGAGCGACAGGCGTGCCGTATTTACTCGAGTAATAGCCGCACTATTTATGAACAAGGCCCTCTGCACTCTAAAAAACGCCTGTGCGTCTACTTTCACGCACAACACTTGGAGAACCAATCAACGCAACTTACGGAGGTAGCTCAGCGAATGACAATGCCGAAACATATGTTTAGACTCCAAAAACGCAGTCTGAGTTGCTGACATTAAGCAATGCAAGCGTGACGATTTGCATTGCCTAATGTCACAACTCAGTCTGCGTTTTTTGGTCTAAACAGATGTTTCTGGCATCGTCATTTGCTGAGCTGCCTCCGTAGGTTGCGCTGATTGGTTCTCCGAGTGTTGTGCGTGAAAGTAGACGCACAGACTTTTTAGAGTGTGCGTCTATTTTCCCCACAGAAGACATATTCAGCCAATCATTGCGTTGCGCAGAAATAACGTAGCGAATAACCAGATCGAGAGCACGATTGTCCATACAAGTGCAATCTTCACAGATGGTATCCTCGTACGAAGACATTATCTCTGTCCTGTAAACAGCTGGAATCATGCTGTCCATTGCAGTGATTGGCAATCTGCGTGCTCTGCGGAAAAGCGAACGCTCAGGTTTTCTTCATAAACAGTGCGGCTATTAGTCGAGTAGATACGGTACTTTACAACGCGAGGTTCGGAACGCGCGTTTTCTGCCGAGAGAATCGGAACGGGCGTTTCGCGCCGAGAGAAGGCGGTGGTTCCGGCTGGCACTGTTTACATCGCTGTGGTCGTTCTCGCCCGCGTGTTAGAGGGCATGGTAGAACGGCAACGTCAGATCGCGTCTGGCGGAATTAATGACGGGATGGCTCAGTTGGCGCTATCCAAATCGGGGTCGGCTGTCTGACTCGCCTTGCGAGCTCTAGACATAGTTTGCTTGCATCCGAACCCGCCTGACCTTTGGCCGTGAGATATACACAGACCGCAGGTTGCGCTGCTCATTCAACGGTGAAGATTCTTAGTTAAACGGTGATATCTTTCCGTCTTTCCAATTTAGAAGTTATAGTCCGTGTCAGTATGCTAAGTCGGACCATGGGAGCTCGCTCTTCTAAGCAGAAGCAGTCGTCCCGTGAAACGTTTCCCTTCCGCCTCTAACGCCATATAATCCTATTCTCAAATAAAGCACTGGCTGACGTATCCCCGGTCATTCCTCTCAAGGAGTCTTGTTCCCAAACACCCGAAGAGCCCAAGTTTTTGCGCGTTGTCACACAAGGGGCTGGAAATTTGCTAGTCAGAAGCGTCGCCAGTTGAGGAAAGGGATGGCGCGAGCTTCCTAAAGCGTGTAGTTTCCTAACAAGCGGGTGGCGATATCTGCTCGTAGGCTTATTTCCGAACAAACGTAAGAAGGAAAGGTAATGAGGCACACCGCGAGCGGCATCTGATTTGCTCGATTCCCGTCTTTTCCAACTACAAAAAGCACCTTTACTGCCAAGGATACGCACGAAACGTTCTGAGTCATTGACAAGGCATTTGGGATTAACTATTCATTCCGGTCGTTTGCTGTTCACGATAGTCGAAGCTTACGGTTTGATCTTGCTTGACGAAAGAGCAAAAAGGCTGGGGATATATTTGTCCTGTCCAGGGCTGGGCAGTATCGCGATACAAATGTATCGCGATAGTATCTTAGGGATACGTTCGAGTATCTGTATGTCTGTATCGAGATACATTCGAAAAATGTATTTGTATCTCAATAGTGGAATACATTTAAGATGTATCACTTGTATCGCGATACTTTGCCAGATTTAGGTACCTCGTTACACTTTTGGTCCTTTTCAAGATAAATTAAAAAGATAAAAATATCTGTTTGCTGCAAGTTGCTTCGTAATTTATAATATGAACCCGCCCTATAACATGACCCATCTCAGTCACCAACATAAAAAAAAGCTACGGTTTAGAAAAGGTTACGGGCAAAAATAAGAAAATCAGCTCCTCTCACAATGCCCTCAACTCTTTCCAATTTAGCAAAGAGAACGCTCTAAAGGAGTTGAGTGAAGAAAAATTAAGGTCCTTGTCCAATCTCCCTACACTATGGGTGACTCAGAAGCTTAAAATACGACAGTTTGAGATGCGCCCTCACGGAAAAACAGGGTTCATATCGGGCAGACACCTTTTGTCAAGCATGGTACGCAGTATTTACCTTTCTGTAGCTACGTGGTTCAACGGGGATGACATGTTTTCTTTGGCGGCATTAGTGGTAAATAAAGAGTTCGCGGTAAGGGGAACAGTATAAAATGACACAAAAAAGGGGTACAAGCATAAATTGCCATTCATATTCGCCACGAACTACACCCTCCCCACCTAGCACCACTCGGGAACATCTGTATTCCGGAATACTTTTTCTTCCGTTTTGTAGAAGTATCTCAGGAATAGCCCGTAGCATAAAAGAAAAATGTATCTCAGTATCTGTACTGTGGGCCTTAAAACACATGTATATCAGTATTTGTATTCCAGAATACTTTTTGGAGTATCTCTGCCCAGCCCTGATCCTTTCCTACACTCTAAGAAAAAAGCGTGTAAGTCAGGTGCATCGGGCGCACATGCACCCTTTTCCTGAAAGATGCACCCTGCGTTACCCAGCCAGTGTACTTGTACACCGACAATGAGCATCCTCCTCTCCCTTAAAAACCTCTAGGTGTATCAGTGCACCCCCACGCTAGCCACGCGACCCGATCAGCTTGTGCTTGGATTCCCTCTTGGGGGTCACTTTTTGGGTTGGTCAGTTTCTTAGGAAGTATGGAGGTATCCTGTACACTCGGTATTGACAGTAGAGTAGACGCTATGCTTGTTTTAGGCCAATCGGGTCTCCGGGTAGGATCACGTGACTACAGTCTCCAAGCTAGAGATAAGGCAGAGCACGGCACCTGCCTGAAGGCCAAGGCCACGGGTAGCATCCACTGCACTATTAACTTTTGGTCGAACTTTCAAGAGGATATAAGTGACAAGTCCTGTCAATGTGTTCATTGTTGGGCTGCTCCTGAAGATAAGCCTTTGCGAGGGGCCCCCTTTTGGCCTTGAAGGAGCTGCTATTTTCTTTTCTTTTTCTCCTTAAGCTGAAAGCATGGAAGAAGGTGCGCAGTTGCCGGACCAATGAACTGGAGGCTTTTTCATCCCTCGACTCCGCTGTCTGGGCGGGGGTGACGGCAGGAGCGTGATCATGTGGTAAAGGTTTCACGGATGACGTAGTAGCTTTTCCCGACCTCGGAATGTCTGACTCCCGGCCTAGTTTCTTGTGTGCTGTGCTGCGACCAGCGGGGCTGCCGTAGATTTCGTCCGCGACAACGTATTCGAGTGTACCAAGATTTCCAGTGTTTGAAACGTCCTACGCAACAAGCGATTTCTTCAAAAAGCCCAAGGAATTCATGTGATGCGTTTTGTGTTCGGTTCGGCAAATTACTGCTTCTGCCACATCGTGTTGAATCTTCACGGACCCCTTTCTTCTCGTTTTTGTGTTTGTGTTGTGCTGCAGTGCCCGTGTCGACATATATTTCGGATTACATATTTCGAGTCCGGTATTTTCATCGTAAGTGCTCTGCAACCTACTTCTTTGCAACAATTGACCGTTCCGTTCCGGATTACCTCTAGAATTAGGCAATGTCTATTTTCTAGCAGCCGGGAGAATAATTTCCCCGAAATTCTATCGGCAGTCGCTTGCCATTAGCTGACTACAATCATGTGACGACTGCAGGTAGAATACTGACTTTCTTAATCTCTTGGCGTTTTGTGAAAACACGTTTTCGTTGATACACGTTCTGTAGACACGTTTCATCGACACTAACGTTTCATCGTCACTCGTTACGCGAAATGCACGCTGTAGGGACATTTTGTCGCGCGTGTATCTCTGAAATGCGTGCTCACCGACTCAGCCCACCCGTTCACGCCGCTTCGTGGCGACAGTCTGCGGCGGCTCATTACGAAAATGTTAACCAACCTGTCCCCCCCGTACACGTCACTTCGCGGGTACAGCTGTCGATGAAACTTCGTTCGATGAATGAATGGCGATTGCTGGTGGAATTTCGTGGAAATAATTCTGCCGGCTGCTTGGAGAATAGACACTGCCTAAGACTCACTTCCGTTTCTTGTTTGCTTAGTAATCTTCTCAGTTGTGTAACAGGTTCTTCGTACCTCTTCAAATATCACGGATTGCTTGCAAGTTTGTACTTGTTTACGGAATAAGCTGTCTAATAAACTTTTATGAGATTTGAAAACAATCCCGTGTGTCCCTTTACCTGCCTTTTTGCTATCACCGGGGCGCATACGTTTTTTAAGGGTTTCCTTGATGTCTTAAATAGGTTTATGAAGTTAGTTATGAAGTGGGTGCGTAAAGTGGTGTGACCATGCACCTTTGAATCGTGTGCATCTGTGTTCTCCTCGAATTCAGTGGTTGTAGAAAGAGGTGCAACAGTACACTATTGAACGGGGTGCTCCTGTGTTCCCTTTGAGAGCAGTAGGTGTAGAAAGGGGAGTAATGGTACACTATTGAGCGGGGTGCATCTGTGTTCCCTTTGAGTGAGGCGGGTTTATGAAGCGGTGCAATGGTACACCTTCGAACGGGGTGCATCTGTGTTCCCTTTCATTTCATTGGGTGTAGAAAGAGGTGTAGCCGTACACCATTGAATGGGGTGCACCTGTGTTCCCTTCGTGTGAGATTTCTGTAGAAAAAGGTGTACATGTGCACCACACCAACGGGTGTACACGTACTCCCATATTTGGGGTGTGCAAGTGTTCCCCCAAAGGGTGTAGTATATGTGACAAGCACATACACCCCCTATGGGTGTACCCCATGACACCCTTTTTTTAGAGTGTATCAGGTTTGAAAATATGTTGACCTCACTGGTGATGTGCCCTTCGCCTTGTAGCCCATAAGCCGCTCATCCCTAAGCTGAGAGTGCGGTGGAAGCTACATGCTCGTTGGAATAGTCACACGTCTACATTTCCCCACGTAACCACGCCCCCGCGCAGAAAAAGGGACGGGTCAGGTGATCAAAGGAAGGTGGTCGATTGGTCCGGATAAGCTCGTAGCTCCCACCGCATTGTCAGCTTAGGGATGAGCGAAGCAGAGTATCGTCATGATGATGTGACTCCGTGAATCTGTCTTGCCTGGAGTTCGTGAGCCGTGACCTTCCCGCGAGTCTTTACCACCGTTAGCTTTTCCCCTTCGCATTCCCAGCGCGCCTTTGTGTGTTTGTCAAGTACTTCGTACGAAGCTTTGAGTTCAGATGGTCGTCCTTTATTTGCTCTGATGTCTTTTTACGGCATTTCCCATATATATATATATATATATATATATATATATATATATATATATATATATATATATATATATATATATATATATATATATATTAAGCTCGTACACGAGCTTTTTTATTTGGGACAAAAGTCATTTAAAAAGTAATAGGTAATTGCTTTCAGAATTACTGCCTGAAAGTAACTCATTACGTTACTAAATTACCAGCCTAGAAAAGTAATTTATTACATTACTCATTACCACAAAAAGTAATTTAGTTACAGTAATTTCATTATAGTAATGTCATTACTACCATCTTTGAATCTGAGCAATTGGGCCCTGTTTAAAATTGTATTACTTGTGCGGTGGAGGATTAAAAATTCGAATATTGCGCGGAGGATATACCTAAAAGCAATGACAATATAATTTAATTATATTCTGAAAGACATTTTACGGGACAATTCCTTTAAAAGGGCACTAAAATGAAAAACAGTATTTAAAAAAAGTTTATTTGAGACCCTTTTTTTTCAGGAAAAAAATGATTTATTTGCGGAATATTTACGTCGTTAGACGCAATCTAGGTGGAAGCAGCCCGCCCTATGTCTCGCCCAGGAAAGTAGTTAACTCACTGATCTCTATTGTAGTAGGCTGGATCGCGAATCGAGGCTTGTGTTGCTGGGCTCCAACGGCACCGCCGGCGCCCATCGCTTGACACCAGCTAATGCGACTCTATGGGAGAAACGGGGAAAACTGCAATTTCTTACGTCAGTAGGTTGTTCTCAACGATGAAACTTTTATCGTGTTTTCCGGGAATGACAGGTAATATTCTAGGCGCAAATATCAAACGCGTTAGAATACCATTTTGTTTTTCTAAATAAATGTTTTGTGGTTGAGGGTCGGGGTTGTGACTCTGTTGGCCGTAAATTGTGGTGTGGTTCAATGAGACAAGGGTTGCCGAGAGTCAGCATGGAGTCGTTCGTGATCTCGAAGCCATCGGAGCTTAGCAGACGAAAATTTAGAGGGCCTTTACTGGGGCATCGTTTCCGAGCGCTTCTGCAAAGTACTTCTAGTGCACGCTTTTGCCAGGAACTGAAGTGAGGGCTTCTCTGACGAACTAAAACCCGGACCGTGTCGTTAATTTGTTGAGCGTGTCATTTATTTGGCGATTCAAGCAAGCAACGCCGGCACAGTCGGTGGTGCTACGGTACATTTGATTTTCTTATTCGGCGTTCGAAGACTTGACAAATAATTCGATCTCCAAACACCCGATATAATCAGCGCAGCATATAATAAAATACTCGCCTTCGAGGGCCGCGTAGAAGCTTCAATATTTCTACCTTTTTGTGTTTCTCCCATAGACGCGTGTATATTGCCAGGTGCAGTGATGTGATTGGCCTAAGCCATTTTGGAGCACCTTTCGGAGCAGCCAAAACAGTGTTTTGGAGCAGCAAAACTGGCTCTTGGAGCAGATATTTTTAGAAAAATAAAAATATTTGTTTTAAGTGCTGTACAAACGAAGGCCACTTTGTGTTCTGTTGTGTTCTGATGTGACGTGTTGTGATGGAACTCGATCGCTGCTTGTGTTTTTACTGCTGAGACATCCGAGAAGCGTAGAGTGCTGTACGCGTTGCCGAGCAATTTCGAAAAACCGCTTGCCACCGTTTTACTGAAGTACCAGATTTTCGTCATAAGTAAGCAAACGTAAAACAATGAATTGCAAGCGTCCCGGCTGATGCCTCTGTCGTGCAGTCATGTTCGCATGCACATGGCGGCAACTTCAGCAGGCTTGCAGTTGCGCGTGCTTCGTCGCGCGAGTGGAGATGTCCTGTTCGATCGAAACCCCGCTCCGTCGCCAACTGATTCCAAAAATTGTATGCAAATGTAACTGTCGAGCAACGACAAAAAACAGTCCAGCGGCGCGTGCTTGTCAGGCCGGCAAATAAGGACAAACTAAACACACACGCACGGACGTACGCACGCACGTACGCACGCACGCGCACACACACAAACACACACACAAAAGAACCTGAGCGCATCGATGCAAGACATCGCAAGGCAGGGTCAAAATGCTCTTGGAGCGCTTTGTGCAACGAGTGAATTCGAGACAAGCAAGCGCGCTGTGCGGGTTCAGCGTGCAGACATTGCCTTCTTTACTTTAGCTCACTTCTCTTCACCAACTTTCTTATCGCGGCAGATTTTTCACGTACTGCGGTTCCTCTCGAAGGGAAGCCCACCGAGAGAAACCTAAGTCATCAATACTTCGACACAGCAGTCTGAGTTAGAGGGATTTTTGTAGTACCGTATGATTTAAACAAGAACAGGAATGTTGATGAACATACTGGTACTTAGTTTCATTTGAGAAAGCGCCGTATCTGCAGCGACGTGGGGACGACAACACCCGACGTCGCGCGACCACGGTGACTGGAAGGCAGGGACCAAATATACAGGGTGAAACAAGGGCAGCAGGCTCTTTAAATCGACCGGAAAATTCGGTTTCTTAACCTATCGCGCTACGACTTTGTGCAGCGTTGCCCACAGATGGTGCATTTTTTTCGTAAAATTTGCAAAGAACGAACTTACCTGAGAAAAAAGTAAAAGAAAGAAAAGGCTTAGCTCCTATGGAAACGCAGTGACGCCACCGGTCTGCAAACAACACGGCGCCGTTTCGCACGGGAGACAAGAGATGGCGCAAGCGGTCGCGACGCCAACTGCCGCCAACGAACGAGCAGACGACGCCGAGAGCCATCGTGTTTAGCAGACAAGGAACTGCAGTTCCTTGTTGTTACCGCGCCTGTTTTTGTTTCTGTGACTGTCGCCGCCTGCGGAACGCGAGCCGCTTTTGAGTCAGAAAGGATCGTCTGCTAAAGTGCCGGCTCTCGGCGCCGTATGCTCGTTCGTTGGCGGCGTTCGTTGCGCCATCTCTTGTCTCCCGTGCGAAACGGCGCCGTGTTGTTTGAAGACCGGTGGCGTCGCTGCGTTTCCATAGGAGCTAAGCCTTTTTCTTTCTTTACTTTTTCCTCAGGTAAATTCGTTCTTTGCAAATTTTATGAAAAAAATGCACCATCTGTGGGCAACGCTGCACAAAATCGTAGCGCGATAGGTTAAGAAACCGAATTTTCCGGTCGATTTAAAGAGCCTGCCGTCTCCTTGTTTCACCCGGTAGTTTTCCCACGGCCGTTGCTTTCAGGCGCGAGTGCTTCAGCTCACAAAGTAACTTCCGCCACGAAGGGCTCAGAGGTTGGAAGCATGGCGGACACCCGCGTTTTTGCGCACCTCCGCCTTCTTATTTAGCACTGTGGGCATCCTCCAACTTCATCGCCCCTCGCCCGTCACATCAGGAGCATCCATGATTGCCTGGACTACACCGGCGCCCATGCTGTGTTGGTCGCACGGATCCCCGAGGCCGCCTGTGCTCGGGACTCGCTCGGCTACTGGCTGAGCACTAAGCCTAAGGGACGCTGATCCTCTCCACCCGGATTCGTCAGTCGCAGACTCTGCTGCTCCTCCTGCTTGCCGGTGACGTGCCACCGAACCCCGGCCCGCGTCCCAGTTGCCCCCGTTGCGACCGAGCCGTCTGCAACAGTGTCGCCGCTTTACAGTGCGACAAGTGCAATGCCTGGCTGCACCGGAAGTGTGAATCGCTCTCCCTCCGCAACTACAGACGCCGGTCGTTGACATCGGAAGAATGGTACTGCGCCACTTGCCAGCTCCCGGACTTTGACGATGCCCTGTTCCCTACGCCCGCTCCTCGGTGCTCCACCCCTCCCCTCGACCCAGTGGCTGCTTGCGCTGCGCGGCGTGCACATGCTCACTCTAATCTTGCACTTTGGTTTTCCAACGTCCGCTCCATAAAGAACAAGTTGCTCGACTTCCAGGTGCTAGTTGCCTCCTCCCCGGAGATGGTGTTTGCCCTTTGCTAGACGTGGCTTGGCGCCTCAGTACCAGATGGACTCGTGGTCGACACTGCTCGTCATGTTGTGTACCGGAAAGACCGCGAGGGTTGTAATGGAGGCGGGGCTATGTTCGTCGTCCCCCGACACTTGCCGTGCAGAAGGCGTCAAGATTTCGAGGTTGCTGGTCTTGAAACTTTGTTTATTGAAATCTCCCACAAGCATAGGAAAGTGCTCTTTGGCTGCGTCTACTGTACGCCGGCTACCGGAGTTGCATCTTACACCCCGCTCAACGACTCTTCGGAGCGCATTGCTGCGAATTCATACCTGAATGTTAACATCGTTGGGGATTTTAATGCCCATGTTGATTGGACAGATATCTCGGCCCCCTTTTCATCAGCACCGCATGATGACATGCTCCTGGACGTAATGGAGTCAGGTGGATTCACTTAAGTTTGCGACAAACCATCGTACCTAACAAGCACACAGAAGGCGTCTTTCCTGGACTTGGCCTTCACTACGAACCCTGCACTCATCTCTGCCTGCTCCTTGGAACCCAGCCTCGATGGGTCTGACTATAAGGCCATATACATCGAGAGCCTCCTGTCGCTGCCCAAGTTCGGCAGGTATACAAGAAGGGTCCAACTGTTCTCACAAACTGACGTAGCTCACCTCAACAGTCTTGTGCACCTGGCACCTTGGGTAATTGCTACGGATGAACCGTCTGTAGACGATGCCAATGACATTTGGCTGGATCTAATCACTGCAATCGAAAAGGAGTGCGTCGCCATCAAAGTTTCGACAGAGAAGACAGAGGTCCCCTGGATCACTGAAACCATCGTATGCAGCCCTCTCGACAGAAGCGAAAACTCTTTAAAAAAGCAAAGAAGTCTAACAATCCGTGCCACCTCAACCTAGCACGGCAAACTCAGAGAAACCTAAAGAAAGCAGTCTACACATCTCACCGCTCCTACGTGGAGGCAATTGCCCAGAAAGCACTCAATTCCCCCAAACTCTTCTGGTCGTATGTGAACCGTCGGAGAAAGTCTTCGTCCTCTCCGGAGTTTACGGTTGGCGGAGTCAACTTGCAGAATCCCCAAGCCATTGCTGAATTTTTTAGCGCCCACTTCTCCTCGTCATGGACTCTCATTTAACCCCCGGACCACCGACATTCCTCCCTCCTCAAACGTTGTGCCGCTCGGACATGTAAACATAGAAGTAGATGATGCTCGTGAAGCCTGAGGCACCTGAAACACTCCAAGAATGCAGGCCCGGATGGTGTGCGTCCCATGCTGTTAAGGACGTGTGCTGACCGTCTGAGTCCAGTGCTCACGCGGCTGTTTACAAACTTTTTGCAAGCCGGCTCAGTTCCCCACCAGTGGAAACTGGCCCTCGTTACGCCAGTACACAAGGGAAATGGATCCTCAACGTCATCGGTTGCCTCCTACAGGCCCGTTTCGACTACCTCGGTCGTGTGTAGAACGATAGAGCGGATCATCAACAAAAAGCTCATCCAACACCTGGAGCAGCACAAACTTCTCTCACCCTGCCAGTATGGATTCCGACCCGGCCGGAGTTGTGAGTCAGCCTTGGCTACCACTGTTCACATGCTGATCTCATTTCTTGATGCCCGCACCCCCTGTGAAGTCGTGCAGCTCGACTTCAAACAGGCATTTGACAGTGTGGACCACGGAATTCTTCGCCAGAAGCTTGCCAAGATCGGAATAACGAGCTATCTCGAGGGGTGGATTTCCAGACTTCCTACTGAATCGCTCGCAACGAGTAATCCGAGGGGGCAATCTCCAGCAGCAAAATGCGTCCTGTCAGGAATCCCTCAGGGCAGTGTCCTGGGACCCACTCTATTTAACATATTCATAAATGACATCACATCCTCCATGCAGTGCACCCCCTGCTGTATGCTGATGATTTAACAATCCTTCAACCCGTCCAGAACCCCCTCCAATATCAGAAACTGCAGGACGACCTGACCACCATCCAAAATAAGATTACCCCTCAACGTCCAGAAGTGTTCATCAAACTTGATCACTGCATCAGGAGGCATGCTACCGGTGAGAGAAGACTTCACCTGAACGGGACGGCACTCCCTATGACCAGCCGTGCAAGGCTCCTTGGTGTGACGATTGACACCAAGCTAACTTTTTCAAACGATATCAGCGACGGTGACTTCCAGAGCCCGTCGTATGCTGGGCTTCGTGCTGAGAGTCACCCGCGGAGCGGAGCCGGTGTGGTGCGGCACGTTTACACTGCTCTCGTCCTCTCACACCTAGAATACTGCGCTGCAGTCTGGGACCCCCACCAACTCACTCTGTCAGCATCTCTTGAGAGTGTGCAGCGACGTGCTGCCTACGCAGTTCTGCGGTGGCAGGCCTCCCCCGATCTCCCACGTTACCGCGACATAACCACACAGCAACTTTTGGGGATGGTGGGATGGAACCCACTCACTCTTCGGCGCCAGGTGGCATCCGTCCGGCTCCTGGCCACCTGCCTCCTACCAAGGGACTCTGAGCTTCCACTAGTGCAGCATCTGCGCCGGACTAGGTCTGGTGGTCTGCAGCCGATGTTCGGCCGGACTGAGCGGCATCGGAACTCTTTTCTGCTGAGGGCTGTGGCACTCTGGCGTTCTCTGCCAAGGGAGCTGACGGAGTGCCCGCCCCTCGAAAGCGCAAGATGTCAAAGCCTGGAGCAAGGAGGCATCGGGCCACCTCCAACGACAATGATTTACCCTCCCTTTCTCTTCCCTTCCCCCCTGTGTGTGCGTGTGCGCGTATACGTGTTGCGTGTGTGTGTGCGTGCGTGCGAACATGTGTGTTTGTGTGTTATGTACGTGAGTGAGTATGAGTATGTCTTATGTGAAAATCTTACTTTGTTTTGTCTTCTTTGCGGTAATGCGGCACTGCAGCCCTCAGGTATGGGAAGCGTGCGACAAGACAGTGGCGTCGCGTTGCGGCTGCCAGCAGAGTCGTTTGGCGGGAACATCAGTTGGATCGGCGCGCCCACTTAGGTGTCGCACGCTCTCTATTATCACTCCGCAACCAATCAGATTGCGGCGTTATTGTCGCACGCGTTTCATTATTGCTCCGCAGCCAATCAGATTGCGGTGTTACTAATTATGAAGTCCGAAGAAGGAATCAGGCAGAGTATAAACATAATATGCCCTGCCGTTCTCACTGACAAAGAACTGCAAGGCTTATTATATTCATGCGCTGCCTGATTGCTTCTTCGGCCTTCACAATGAGTAACGCCGCAATCTGATTGGCTGCGCAGTGATAATGAGAAGCGTGCGACAAGACAATCGGCGCCGCAGTGTGGTTCCCAACAGAGTCGTTTGGCGGGAACATCAGTTGGATCGACGCGCCCCCTTTAGGTGCCGCACGCTCTCCCATGGGCCAATGGCCTTTCTGTGGTCGTCGCAAGCCCTTCGGGCTGAATAAAGATTATTATTATTAAGAAACGTGGTTTGGTTTCCTAGCATGACGACATGTCTGGTACCATGCACGCTAGCATCAGAGCGTCCGCACACACCAGGGTCTATCGTTGAAAATACTTATAATAAAAAAGACGCGAGACGAGACTACGAGACGACGAGAGCGCGAAACGCGAGACGGCGGTAAAACCATGCAGGACCGGATGGACAATTGATGCAGGGAACTTTCTGTCGGACTGCCGCTTGCGCCACACTAACACACGCGTGCTCAATTACGGAACTCAGTTTAGTTTCGGTTTTGAAAGGCGACTGAAATTGGTTTCTTGGCGCAGGCTTGGCGCAGATTACGCATATTTTGGAAAAATGTAGCAGGATGTAGCAGGGTTGGCCCCTTGGCGCAGTTTGGCGCAATTGGCGCAGCAATCACATCACTGCGGGTGTCAAGCAAGCGGCCGCTGGTGGTGCCACTGACGGGCTCCCGATCCGCGATCCAGCTATCACCACAATAAAAATCAGTGAATTAACTACGCTCCATTTCTCGGCTCTCATTGGTTGGGGAGATGATTGACGTGTGGATTGTTTGTTGTAAAATTGTTTTCGAGTGCCGTGATAGTATTTTTATTGACATTATATTTATGTTTGAGAAACGAATGATGCGGTGTGAAACGATAACAAACATGAGTCCTGCGTGTGCGGAGTGCTCAATGCGAGGCAGCTCAAGCTCGTCTATTTTCATAAGCTCGAGTCGTCATGCATTCGCCGGGGATTTTAGAGGAAGATCTCCCCAACCGGCGTAGTTTATGTACAACCAACTGTCGCAAGTACGCGTCTTCGGAAGCGCTGTGCGAGGTCACGCTTGTTTTCCGTACCAAGACTGCTTCAAGCCTAACGTCGCACGTCAACTCTGTTACTTGATCCGGCTTGATGTTTTCGCTTTGCGCGTGTTAGTGCTGAATAAAGATGTTTGTTCCCGTACAAGCGGCCCCGCTTCTATGTGGATTGTGCAACAGTCGTGATTGCCACCATGATTTGATACCGTGAGAGATGCCTACCACTGGGGTAAGAATTTGCGAGCCATTGGCTGGAAGCAATCGGGCGACCGGCTCGCTATCAATTTTGTCTGGGTATGTTCCCTTCATTTCGCTTGGAGAGGCAAGTAGCTCCCAAAGTGCTTGCAATGCACCTGGCCTGCCAAAGCAAATACTTTTACGTCTTGTTTTAATTGTGCGTCATGACGCTCACCCACCTTGCTCGCGAGTGCCATGTGAAAACAAAAACCAAAAAAACAAGAACGACAAGCGTTGGAAGGACTGCATAATTTATTTTGTTGATTTTTTTAGTCCTCTTGGTCGCTTTTCTGGCACATTGACCCGGCGCTAGCAACGAGACCACTTGTATTGCACCGTGGCTCGAGGCGCATGGCGGAACGCTAGAACGCCGCTTTCATGGTCGCTGATCTTCTGAGCGTTGCAGGAGTTTTTAGACGGGGGGCGGAATAGCAGGCGGGCTGAGAGTCGAAAATGGACTCCGACGCGCTTAGCATTTATGTCCGCGTCCTACGGGCACATTGCAGACGGCGATGGGCGATGCCGGACGCTTTGCCGCGCGTCTGCTCGCACGTCTAGCAGGCGGTGTCAGACGCCATACTGAGACGCACCGGATGTTGCGAAAGCGAGACACTAGACTTCCGAGCGTGTTCGGTCCGAGCAGCCAAGCACAATACAGTAGTAATAGGCGGAGCCACTGATCTGTGGGCGGGGCTTAGACCATGCCATGACCTCCACCTAAATTGCGTCTAACGGCGTAAATGATCGCGCGAAATATACTTCGTAAAGGAATTACAAAAACAAAAATACACGTTGATCCCCACCTAAACCCTTAAAAAGAGTTTTTTTTTTTAAGTTGTCTGGCAATATAAAAAAAAAGCCCCCTATGCCAGAGCTATTCGCCAGTGTCACAAGAAATGGTTCGCGAAATGAGGCACTGATTATTTAGTTTACCCGAAATGATAAGTGCAATAATTTCTTCCGTGCATAAAAAACGTGTTAAATGCGCCATTCACACGACAGGAAACTCATTATTCGATCACACATGACAAGTAAAAAAAATAACTTACGGCGAACAGTGAAAAGACTAATTGTGCAGGCGAGCTGGTTGTAACTAATCATGTCGTCTGTGGTGCAGAAAAAGAACAACATTTAGTCGAGAGGAACATACACAGACGTTTCCCTTTTCGTGTCTGTTCCTTCGACCTGAAGAGCCCTCATTTTTTTTGTACCACAGGTCTTAGGTGTCTGAACGACATGACGGCAATAACAGCTGGACGAAGGAATTGAGCCTAACACTTGTCCCAAGAATTATTTCAACCTAAAGGTAGTGCAATACCTCGGAGTTCAGAAGGAATTCCCCTGGTGTATGTATAATGACTCCAGTTGTAAATTAAGTTGTCAATAACCCTTCTAGCACTTGATTATTATGGCTTAAATTTCTAAGTTAGCAGTCATTTGTTAAAAAGCACATGCACGCGTCCATGAACTCCCAGTATTGTGCATAGGTCGGCATTTCGGAACCCACTCACTCACCATCACATCACTAATTTCATCAACATCCAAAAGTCACAGCCTTTCACATCACAAAGTACACCGACGTCCAAAAGTCAGAGCGCTTCACATCACAGAGTACACCGACGTCCAAAAGTCACGGCCGATCACATCACAAAGTACACCGACGTCCAAAATTCACTGCCGTTCACATCACCGAGTACACCGAAGTCCAAAAATCCCGACCCTTCACATCACGGAGTTCAAGCGGACAACAAACTCATCCCCATCACGTCACCGCAGTCTCTGAACTCACAAAGTCATTCACCGTCAATTCACGAATCCGTCAAGTTCACGAAGTGCTTCACCGTCACATCACGAATCCGACAGAGTTCATGAAGCATTCCCCATCACATCACCGCCAACTCTGAATTCACAAAGTCGCTCACCGTCCCATCACGAGCTCACCGAGTTCAGCAAGTCCTTCCCCTCACGTCCGTATCCTGATCCCGTTCATGAAGCCGTTCGACTTCACAGCCCTTCACCGAGTCACGACTCACAGCCATTCACCGAGTCACATCCATTCACCGAGTCACCGAGGTCACGGTAAGCGGCGTCAGCCCCTGCAGCCGCGGCCACCGCCACTACCTCCGGCTCTCAGCCATTCTCGAAGTTCTTGTGCAGCGGCGCCGGCGGCTCAAGATGTGTGTGTCAGTGTGTGTCTGTGTGTGTGTGTGTGGGGGGGGGGGGGGGGGGCTGGGCTGGGCGACGTACCCTGCTCTAGTCATTTTGTTTGTTTAGCTTGTTCTCTCTGGCTTTTAGTTTTGTTGTCCCGTTTCTTTTATTTTCGTTTTGTTTCGCGCTTTCTTCATCGTGCGCGCATGCTGTGGAGAGCGAGCGGCTTTTTGACTTCGCCTGGTTGTCCGCGTTGTGATTGTGGAGGAACCCCCACCCCAAAATCTTCTGCCCCCTTTTTTTTTTTACTTTTGCTGTGCACGTTTTTTTCGACGAAAAAAAAAGAAGGCGCTTATATTTTTGCCAAGAACCGTTCGCCGAGGGGGCAAAAAGGACAGACAGACACGAACTTACGTGCACGATTCTTGTGAAACATCTTACACACATTAATACGGGTTCATATTATATGAACGAAGACCTTTTAGCGAATAGTTACCTTCAGACGTGAGGGATGTTGCGGGAAAAAATACAGAGATCTCTCAGTCTCCTGTGTCGCAGAGGTGGTCTACAAAATCCCCTTTGACTGCGGATTTTGTTATGTTGGTCAGACAGGGCGTTGTTTGAATGACCGTCTTGCGGAACATAAAAGGAATGTAAGGAATAGGGCGCAGAGTTCGGAGTTGGCAAATCATGTTGGTTCTTGTAATTATTCAAGGATGAAGAAAGAATAAAACAATTAAAACTGGGACAATACAACACATCTTTCATTCAAGTCAAGGATGAAGAAAGAATAAAACAATTAAAACTGGGACAATACAACACATCTTTCAAAGATGTGTTGTATTGTCCCAGTTTTAATTGTTTTATTCTTCCTTCATCCTTGACTTGAACCAACACGCTCTTCTCCCAAGCTTCTAATTATTGTTCCCCTCTTTGGGATGAAACTTCCGTTCTGTGTAACGAAAAATATTTGTTTAGAAGGCTAATTAAGGAGACTTTGTGCATTCGCAAGCGGGGGAATTGTGTGAACCAGCCGTCCTTGGTTGTCGGTGATCGGATGAAAGAGTTTTCGCTTGTGTGAGGGGGGCTTTGCAAACTTGAGAGGGGTGTGGGGAGGGGGAAGAAAATCGGGAAGCGTTTGCTTGGAAGTAGGAAATGAAGATTAGGCTTTAGCGTTTTGGAGGTCGCCGTGTGTGTCGACCATCGGGTTGCTGTTGTTGTTCGGGAGGTCGGCTCCCTTTCCGAAAGTGTTGGAGCCGGGGAGTGGCTCAGGCTGTCTGGGGCGAACTCGTTAGTCGTCGGGTTTATGCGTTTGAGTTCTTTTTTTTTCTTTTCTCTTTTTCGTTTGTCTGAAAGTCTATTTATTGGTGTGCCCATATCAATAAAATTCAGCTGCGTTTAAAATTTTGTTGTGTTCGTCCGTTTTTTTTTTATCGTTCCCCATCTCAGGGTTTCCAAGATGTCGATTAATTACAACCAGCTCGCCTGCACTCTATCACTGCTTACAATTCTAGAGATCACATACGCGAATCGACGTTTAGGCGAATGACGTTTTAGCGAATAGGCCGTTTGTAGTGGCGGCAAGCTGGGCTTCCGAACAGACCGCGTGGCGCGGTCTGTTCGGAACGATAGAGAGAGAGAGAGAGAGGTGACGTGAGAGGTTGTTCTAGCGGGAATGCTGAACTGGTTCCCCATGAAAGAAAGTAGAGAGAAAGGAATGAAAGAGGGATAAAGGAAAGGGGGAAGGAAAATAGAGAAAAAGAAAATAAATATGTGAACACGCTGAGAGTTAATAGGGAGTTTTCGTAGATCGTTTTCGGCGTCCCGCAAGGCCCTCCGCAACCCGCTGCGATAGCGGGAACTCCACAGTCAAGGCTATCGGCGCGCAGGCGCAGTAGCAACTTCTTCGTTGCGGAATGCTTAGCGGAGGGGGCAACGCGGTCTACGAAAACTCCCTGCAGGCGGTTTGCGACACCGGATTTGTTGAGGAAGCTCAGTAGCTGAACCACTTGGATAGATGATGTCCTCGTCGTCTGGATCACGAAGTCCCATTCTGGCGAGCTCAGTGACGAACCGGTGACGTGAATCGCAATATTCTGCGCAGTTGAAGAGGATGTGGCAAATTTTCAATATCTTTTAGTATTTTTTTAATATTTAAATTAAACAAAACTGCACAAGCCCAACGGCCCCAACCTCGTTGTAAATCGCAAGCCGTGCAAATTTAAGAAAAAAATATTGTTGGTTGTTTTATTAAAAAGCTGATTTTTCATCAATTATTGAGGGACGCCTAGTTTCACGCTGTTTCTAAAAGTTAAAACCGCGGTCACGTCATCAAACATTTTTTTTCGTCAAAAATATTTCAGGGCATGCTTACTAGGTAAGTATGCGGCAAAAAGCCATGAATATTTTTTTTTTTTTTTTTAGAAATTGACGGTGGTCGAGCGCAACGTCTGGGACGTTTGACATGGAACGACCCAGCACTATCAGGAGGCGGCTTATGAACGCTTCGCCGATGCAGAGGCAAAGTCGTTTCGTGGGACAAATATAGATTTTTGGTTGAAAGAAATACCATAACATTTAAAATTGGGCCGGTCGAGTTTTGTTCGCCGTTCCGCGAAACGATTCACGTAAGGCTACGTCTGGGTAGCGCGAGAAATGAAACTAGGCTATGCATACAGTCTTACGTTTATATTGGGAGAAATCACGGCACTATGTAGATTCAATGAATTCATAAACGGGAAGCGTAGGGCGACGATATGAGATATACAATATGACGCAGCTTCTGGAATATATACTCTTGATACAATTTTGACATTATATAATTTAATGTCTTCGTGACAGATTCGCGCAAATGTTAATTTTAGCTTTGAGCCTTGGACGCGGATGATCAGCGCCAGCTGGTTATCCTAGCCGATGGGGCGAGCAAGGCCAGTGGGACCCCGGACTTATGGACCACCCCAGGGTGTACACCCGACGTCATCCTTGATAACCTCAATACATTATATTATATCTCTCTCTCTCTCTCTCTCTCTCTCATTTTACTTTTAATTGCTTCAACATTCTTCAACCGAAGGCATCTTTCAGTGCACCAGTGAAAAAAATACTATTTTGTCGAGGACATTGCTCAGTGTGTGTATGCGCGCGTGCCTGCGTGTGTGTGTGTGCGCTCTGTGTGTTTTCTACAAAAATGCTTGGAGCAAAGAGAAAACAATGTTATCCCTCAGACCTAGGTACACCATATATTTAATTAATTGCTCCAGGATAAAACAAGAATATACTTCTTAATACAGAAAAGTTTCTCAGTCTCTTTTCTTTATTAGTTTCTAAGAATTAAAAAAAAAAAGAACGGGGGTAAGGAATTGTTTTATTACGCGGTCCTCCGGTGCTCGTTTCCCATCTCTGTTCTGTGTTCAACCGTTGATAATCTAGCCTGTCGGGCTGTTCGGTCAACCAGTTCAACTATGATTACGAAGGCATATTTGTTTGTCATGTTTCTCGCTTTTATCTGATCGCGCATTCATTCTAGATCTTGGGCGGTTTCGGCTTGACGCTTCCATACCCACAAAAAACACCAGAAAATATCCTGTAAATAAAAATATTACCAATATGTGTGTGATTAGAAGTAGTTTGATGAATTAACGAAAAAAAATTGACACAAGAAGACAGTTTGTTATTATGACATTTGCGCTATCTTGCATGGAATTCGTACTACGCCCAATATGAATGTCGACACCAGTCACGGTAATGCTGGTTACTTGAGAACATGATAGCGAAAATAAGATATAACAAAGGAAAGATACAAAGACGAGGATGGACAACACAACTTTTCAACCGGCAGTGGCCAGTGGCACGCTGGCAGCAGTGGCATGGCAGCAGCCTCAGGCTACGCGAGTCTAACGACAGACAAGCCGCCGCGCCCGCGGATGTTCCCGACGGAGGAAGGCGAGGGGAAGTCGGGAGTCGGGACCCGTTCTCACGAGTCACGGTGGTAAAACAGGAACGAATGACTCGGAAGACAGTGGGGGGAGGGCCGTTCGACTTCTCTTGCTGTTCCGTCCGATGTACAAAGCAACAGAAGAGAGAAAAGGAGAATTGGCCGGGGAAGGGGGGGGGGGGGTGTTGTTCTCAGGGGTGGGTTGCTGGAGCTGAGGGTGAAGAAAGAAACACGATATCTGCGTCGAAAAGGACTGGAGATCGAGAGATGGAGGTCCGATAGACATTTCTGGTACTGCAGCTCATAAATTGCAGATTGATTTTGCGGAGAACCATTCGCTCTGAGTCCCAGATTTGAAATGCTGGCTTCGGGCTCAAAAATAAAATAAGCACCGCACACACGCAGTTCCGCTCCTCTATGTCCAAAAAAAACTCTTGAACGGTTGTTAGTTGTGAGATGCAGCCAGTACGGAAAGTGCCATGAACAAGTGTTCGACAAGAACTTAGTGATGCAAAACTATCGATAGTACTATCGATAGTATCGATAGTCGCCAGAAATTTGACTATCGATAGTAAAAAAACTATCGATAGTACTATCGATAGTCGACTATCGAAAAACTATCGATAGTACTATCGATAGTCGACTATCGAAAAACTATCGATAGTACTATCGATAGTCGACTATCGATAGTCGACTATCGAAAAACTATCGATAGTACTTCGATAGTCGACTATCGAAAAACTATCGATAGTACTATCGATAGTCGATTATCGAAAAACTGTCGATAGTACTATCGATAGTCGACTTTCGGAAAATTATCGTTAATCGACTATCGGAAAACTATCGATAGTCGACTATCGTAAACCTATCGATAGTACTGTCGACAGTTTACTATCGATAGTTTTGCGACACGTAGTGTGCGTGGCTCCCTCTTCTTTTTCTCGCTTTATTTTTTCAAATGGGACACCAACTAACCCAAGCACTTACCATCCCAACTTTGGTTCATCTTTCAGTGATGACAAAGACGGGAGTTCGGGCGAAGAGATCGAGGAAGGGAGTCGAGCGGCGGTGCGGGAACTGTGTTCGCTCCACACGCGAATGCTACTACAAATGCGCGCCAAACTGCGGCGAGCACGCAGACCGCGGAGCATACGGCGCCAGCTTTGGCGGCACTAATGCCCCTGAATAAGAAATGTAGCGACATCTCCCTCCTCCTCTGACGCGCACACGTTTTAACTTTATGTTGTGCTTTTTTACACCCGCGCGTCAACTGTAGCGCCGCCTGGATCGGCCCAAGATAGTCAGAGCGCAGTCAAAGGCTGAAAGACACGGAAATACATACATACAGGCTAGAAGCACACTGGCACGGTCTACCAGCCTTGAGGGATGTGCTCAAAGAAAGACGATGAAAATCGTGACGTTGCACAGTCGGCGTTATTTGATTGGCGACATGAGCTCATAGCATGCACTGCACTCCGACAACATAGGCATTCCTTTTCTCTGCTCGTCACTCATGCACACTATATATTGTAATATTTTGCTATTTCGCGCTCGCACGTCGACCGTAGAGCCGCCTGGATCGGCCCAAGATAGCAGGTGGCATTCTTCAAAGGATGTCACTACTTTTCCGTATAAAGGTGCTTTAGGCGGCACTAGCTGGTGCCTTCTGTAAGAGTCGGCGCCCTTTCTACCGCGGAACAAACACAAAAAGAAAAACAAAAGTTTGCAAACCTAAACTTATGCGGTAGCCCACTGAATCTGGCTGGACCTCGAAGTAGTGGTGCAAGACTATCGATAGTACTATCGATAGTCTCCAAAGCCGCCAAAAATCTGACTATCGATAGTAAAAAAACTATCGATAGTACTATCGATAGTCGACTATCGAAAAACTATCGATAGTACTATCGATAGTCGACTATCGAAAAACTATCGATAGTACTATCGATAGTCGACTATCGAAAAACTATCGATAGTACTATCGATAGTCGACTATCGATAGTTCTGCGATACTATCGATAGTTTTGGAAAAACTATCGATAGTATCGATAGTCGATTTATCGATAGTTTTGCATCACTACAAGAACTTCCTTAGAAAAGCAAAAGCTGCAACTTCCTCAGTGTTGGACCAACCTTCTAATTCTAAAGAATAAGACAGTTCGTGCAATGTATGATGTGTTTGTGCCCTAGTGAGGCATTTTTCTTACCTAAACCAAGTTTTTGAGGAATAAAACAGTTTTTGTATTTCTTCACACAATTGTAGTCTTTTCTGGCACCCCCTGTAGTGTTTTCAGCATTGTAGGGTTGGCAGGTCTGCTAATGTATAAAAATAAACAGAACAATATAAGAAAATATGTGTTCTTTTGTCACTCCAATGATAGTACACTCCCCCCTCTTTAGAATAGAAAGCCTTGCACTATAGTCAGAAAGATGACCACAATTGTATCTTCGTAGAAAAATTACGCATCCGACTTAAAATAAAATTCGCACAGCATAATTTAGATGTTGCTCCTTTTCTTCAAAACGTTGCGTAGACGCTTTAGAACAGAATGTACGCGCCTTAGCGGGATTAGGTCACACCTCCAGTGGAGCAGCATATGCTGAAATCACAAGGACTGGGAACCACTGCGTTATCGTCGGTACGTACTAAGCAGACACATGTAGCACATATATTACGCAGTGACATTACATCCCCTTAGGGAAAAAAAGAAAGGCATGGGCCGCCAATTCCGGTAGTTTACCTTAGCTTCACTCATGGGTCAGTTATTAACGAAGATCTGATCATAGCAGGTGTTTTTTTTTTTTAACACAGACGGGTAAAGATGAGATGTAAAATGTCGGTAGGACTGAGCACTGCAGCTCACCCCGTTTAAAGGGACTATCGAACGATGGTTCGAACTTTACTTATTGCATATCGCTTAGTGATAGACACGATAGGTCACGTTCTTTGCCTTAAGTCACGAAATGGACGAAGGAAGTAACGATAAATGGAAATGGAAGTGAAGAGAATAAGATATGTACAGGCTTGAGAGCTGCTGCATGTGTTCAAAGGAATGAGTCTGTGTCAGCTTGAACTATAGTTTTTTCTTTTCTTTATTCAAAAATTACCCCGCATTCTCCGGATGCGTTATTGCTGGGGGGTTGAAAGTTTTGAAGAAAAAAAAACAACAACATATCTTTATTTGTAGAGCACGCTTGATCTTCAGTCAACCTATTCCACTCTGGAATAGTTTTAACAGAAAAATAATTCGCATATATGTGTGTCCTTGCGTGGTACTCTCGGATTTTAAAGTTCATTGGTCATTCCAGACAGTCGCAGAGCCACTACACGAGCACGTGCCGCCGGTACAACTAGATCTAAGCGGGCAGGGGCAGGTATCGAATGTACTGCCCACTCCAGTATTCCTAATTCTGGGCTCTTCTGCGCCTCGCTCCACGTCCTCCCTCCGACCCGCTCCGCGCTTTACACAGAGAAAACGTTGGAAGGCACGGGAGCGGCTGCCTTGCGCGGCGCGCGCCACCATTGTAACAGGATTGTTATAATCTCACAAAATTACGTTCCGACTGCGTTGCGCTGCGCTTGGGAGGGATGCGTTCATTGTAAACCGGTTTAGCCTATTCCTGTTCCAATGGGCGCATGCCTCCCCAGAGCAGCGCAGCGGAAGCGGAACTATGTGAGGCAGCCTTAAAGGCCGGTTTACACAGTAGTGTTCGATTGCATTTTACTGCGATGATGGTGGATGCGTTTATTGTAAGGAGGTGAAGATAATCCTGTTACGAACGGTTCATACAATGAACGTATCCAACCCCAGCGCAGGGGAAAACAGCCGAACGCAACTGTGTGAAGTACCCGTAGCTCGCGCCGTCACAAGCGGTTGGAAGCGGCGGAGCCGTGCTTCAGACATTTGGATCAAGCCACTACAAGGGAGCTCCGATCACTCAGAGCCACCACAACATAAAACCACCAGAACGAAGCACGAAGCCCGGTCTCGGAGTTGTAGATAAAAGTCTTCTCTCTCTTTGATCTCGGTCTAGGGGCGGCGGCGATGCTTCATACTTGCGGTTGTTGTATACTGGGCGCACTCGTGCTGCAAGTACGCTCTGCGCATGTGCAGGGATCTTTGGTTTCAATCCCCATCCCTGCTCGTTTCGATCTGCATGAGCATCGTACCGGCGCATGCGCTAGTTCACTACGGCGGGATGCACGTTAAGACCCTGCAGGCTAGCTGTCGTACTGCACTGGCGAAATCGGTCATCTCTACAACGTGTGACAATGTCGAAACACTTCAAAGGCAGATTAAGCTCACGTTGTATACCGCGAGCAACTTAGTGAGCTCTTTGCGCACCTCGTGTGTTTGTTTACCCCACAGACGCGCTGATGCACCGCTATTTACTCCTCGTTTCGACCAATGACGGCGCGTGCTTTTCTGCCTCGTCACCGTTTATGTTTCCCGTTGACGTTGTTCCATTCTTTGTATTTAGATAACGTTCGTAAGCGCAGAAGACACGTTTTGGTACACTTGCACGCCGTATAAACACTTACAACGAATTTGACTTCAACCTTGACCGCGCACCTTGGTTTTCATTAGTAGCCTGCTTGCTACAGAAGGATAACGGTGATGACAACGCAATCGCGGTTTGCTTGTGGTTCTGTGTGATGGGCTCTCACTTCCGATCGAAGTGAGAGCCATTCGAATCACTCCGGCGCTGTTGAAAAAATTCAGCAGACTTTTGAATGAGTCACTTGCTGAGGGCAATAACGAACGTTTTTGTCTATGGGGTGTTTTCACTGGCGTAATTTTGTCCACCATTTTGTTGTTGTGGGCTGTCTGGCGTGTGCCGAAGGCGAGCATTCCAAGGATTTACATGACCCCTCAGATGCGTAGAGCACAGAAGCTATGTCTTACCACGCTGACATTTCCTCAACAGGTTGCGATATAATCCTTCAAATTAGTAAATGTGTCTGAAAAAAAAAAACAGACCAACAACAAAATGTATACGAACGTCTAAGCGCTTGTGTAAGAAGAGTTGTTTCGATTTCATATGAAGAAGACTCCAGCAAAATGTGGCCGATATGACTCGTATGCAAAACTAGCTACCATAAAAAAAGAGATAAATTCAGAAATAGGGACCGACTATCTGTCTCCCTCCCCTTGGGAAAGATTTATGCCATTTTATCAAGAATCTCTGAACAGTCGTACTATGCCTTCGCGTTCGACTCGATACCGAGAGCGCCACAGACGCGCTGTTCACGGAGTAAGGCTGGGCTGCTTAGTGGATTGAGTTTCGCCACGTCTTCGTCCCATATTTGCTGATGGGGCCCGGCTTTTACACACCAGCATTGTGCCACTAGCTAACTTTTGCTCAATTCAACAGAAAAAAAAAATTCTCTTTAGTAAATATTCGCATTCGACGGAAATCGAAGAACGGCCGCTTCCGTATTCAAAGAATTTAAGAACTCAGGCGTACGCACGACTGGGATGAAAACTACTATCGGCAACAGCAAGCGAAGCCCCCACCTAAACACCTGAGAACACCTAAAATCCCCTCCGCCTGTTATTACAACGCACGCGTCCCGCGCGCTTGTTAGGAAACGTGGGCGACCGACCGTGATGCCAATCAGCTGCTTCCTGACATTTTTAAATTATCATAATTCCCTGATATATAAATAAAGCCCGTAAACTTTCGTGATTTTTTTTAAAAATAGCTTCAAGCCTTCCCAAGATCTTAGATGGTAAATAGCGTTTGAAAAAATCCGGAAGCGGCCGATACAGATCAAATCCGGCGCACGCATTTTCATGTGGACGGATAAAAACGAGCGTATGCCGCATATTACCAGCACCATATAATATCTGTAAGCATTATTAAGTGAGAGCGAGAAAATAAACATTGTATAGTCCAGTTAGGGTCACAGCAGTACTCGCGTAATAGCTCCGGGAAGACGGTTTTATTTGCGTTTTGTTGAGGGGTGCGCGCACACGCACGCGCTTACAAAAGACAAAAACATGCGCGCACGGACGCACGCACGCACGCATTGCGAAGAGAAGCCCTCCCTTGGCAGAATAGCAGTGGCAAAATGACACCTTCCCCGGCCCCCACACACAATGACACACACAGACACACACACCGAAAGGAGGAGCCGCCAAGCCGCGCCGCGTGAACGGAACCCCACGGCCACGCAGGAGGCTCAAACGTCTGCCGCGCACAGACAAAGCCCTCCTTACGTTCGTGAAGCTGCACGTGTACTACGCGACGCGGGTACGCGCGACCGCACTATCGGGGCAGAGGAGCGGGGGCCCGCCAAACTCGTTGGAGTCGCCGCTGAGTCTGTGCCGGTCCAAACACTTCCCCCCAACCCCATCTGGGAAGCGCTGGTGCCGCTTCGTCTGCACTACACACTCCCCTCCCCATTTACGGCTTCGCGCTTACGCCGCGCACAGTCGCGCACGCAAAATGTCACAGCGGTACCTCTCTCAAAGTCCTCCAAAGCAAACGCCCCCTGCAGTTGCTCCCCCAAACGTTACCAGACCACCACTACGAATGTCGTTCTGTGCTCTAACACAAGTTCCTTCCAAGTTTCTGCAGACCGACATCTCCTGAGTCCTGACTCCTAGTTCATGAACTCAATCCCCATCACATCACAAATTCAGTTCACGAATTCATTCACCATCACATCACGTATACACCAGAGTCACGAAGTCCTTCACCACCGGATCACGAGTGCGTCAGAGTTCACGAGATCATTCCCCGTCACATCACGGCTTCTTCCGAGTTCACGGAGTCACGCCCATTCACATCACGACTCCTTCTGCGTTCACGAAGTCACGTCCCCCTCACATCACGGCTTCTTCCGAGTTCACGGAGTCACGCCCGTTCACATCACGACTCCTTCCGCGTTCACGAAGTCACATCCCCTTCACATCACGGCTTCTTTCGAGTTCACGGAGTCACGCCCATTCACATCACGACTCCTTCCGCGTTCACGAAGTCACATCGCCTTCACATCACGACTTGTTCCGAGTTCACGAAGTCATTCACAGCCCATCATCATAACGCGGTGAGCGTGAGTGAGTGTGAGTGAGCGAGTTCGTGAGTGACTTTGCCGAGGTATGGTATTGTGTGCGCACATTCGGACACGATCGAAAACTCGCTCCCGAATTTTATCTGATTAAGCTTTCTTCCAAGTTCGCGCGAACGATTCTAATCAGGTCGGAATCGGAGGCGTGAGGCTAATGAATGGAGTAGAGGGATGCACCATTTCCGCGATCCACACTTGACCGGAAACGCGATTTCTGACAGCTACCTTTCAAACCTAGTGCAGCGGAAATGAGATTATTTGGATATTGCGGTACTCACAAACCAGGCCAAGTCTATGTCCGATTTGTTTTAATGAACGCGTGAATATTTTATGTTACGTTATGAACATATTATTTTGGTCCCAATGGATAAATAATAATGATCTTCATTTTGATGTGCCCATACAAACAGCACTAAGCCTAAAAAGTGGTACACTGTCATAGTGCTATATGTACTAGAGCGTTTCGAATTCACATGTGATGAATATACTTGCTTGGTTGATCATTGATCATAAATTGCAATGAGAGTTGGTTTCATATTACTCACAGAATTGTATGGGTAACGTCATTGTTTTATGTTTTATTACTTTGCGATTTGAAAGACTTGTAACGAAATTTACGGCAACGTACCGCATTTCATAATCCTCAAAGAAGAGCGCACCGCCAGTGACGGTAAATACAAATAAAACCAAACTTTCACAAAGCGGCGTTTGCGAAAACTTTACTCGTCTGTTATGTCTATCCAGACGAATTTCTATGATCAAATTCTCTATACGGAATTATGAAACTTCCGGAATGTCTTCCTCTGAACTCTATTTTTGAACGCGTGGAAGCTCAACAGGAAACCCAGATGTGGTCAAAGCACACTTATATCCGTAACGAACCTGCTGACAAATGTTGGCTTGCTCCCTATCTGTGTTTAGGATCAAATCACGCCTTATTTTTCCGGTGTTTATTTTTCAAACGTCTATATTAATCCAGTGATGCCAGTTTCCGACTCAAAAGTTTTAATAATTTGTCTTCAGATATATTTTTTATCATACTCAAATATTTGAAGGAGAGCGCCTCGCGTTACCACAAAGCATTCTACTTAAATAACTGAAACTGCATCGCTGTGTTGAGGTCTCCGAGGACTGGTCATCGTGGTAAATGGAAATTAATGTGATTGCATATTCTTTCTTAATGCTTTCATTGTAGTGCACCTTAACATTCGATGCCTGCTGAAATACACAGTCACAGTGGACATATGCTTCAATTCCAAGCAAAATCGTGTAATACACAGGACGTCAACGCTGCTGGCTTTCACCGAAGCTTCAGTGGGTGTCATACTGCGGCGCTGTATATCTAAACTCGAATGTAGGGAGTATTAACGGGACGACATACCTAGACTCTAAGAAGTGCCTGCGCGTCTACTTACCCGCAAAACACTCAATGAGCCAATCTCTGCGATCTACGAAATCAGCTCAGCGAATGATGAGGCGGAACATCCGTTTAGACCTCAAAATTAAGTTTGCGCTGTGGCATTACGCAATGCAATCATGAGGGCTTTGCATTGCGTAATGTCATAGCGCAGACTGTTATTTGAGTCTAAACAGATGTTCACCTCATCAGCTACGCTGAGCTAGATCGTCAGAGATTCACTCTGAGATATTTTGCGGGTGAGTAGAGCGCATGCATTTCTTAGAGTGTAGTGTTGGTCGTTGTTCACAGCCGCATGCTGTGACACTAGCTCACATTTATCTGCTGCATAGAGAAAATATCTTGGTTGGGAACTAGCATAATCGCGCATTGCGCGATTATGCTAGCTCAACATGCGTCCACCCAATCAGAATTGTTGTTCTTGGCAGACGATAGATGGTAGTTATGAGCATGCTCTGCAAACAACCAACAGCAACCAGCAATAGGGCGTCGAGAATATCCATATACACTCATGTCACGTTGAACCATCATCAAATTTATATCTCCACGTTCTCCAGTATGTGCGATTCAAAACCACTGTTTGATTACACACCACCACCACATTTCTTCACTCTATGCAGATGTTTCTTAGCTCCTACTAAAACAAACATACATGGGTAAGTTGCTTCCAAAATGTAATTTAATTACAATTACAGTTACTTTTTGCTTTAAAAGTAGTTGAACTACAATTACAATTACTACTATGTGAAAAGCAATTAATTACAATTAAAGATTACTTTTAAAAAGTAATGCCATTACTTTACAATTATTTATTTCTGAGAGCGACCCGATTTGGGCCATATAACTTTAAACGAGTTGTATAGAATGCAACATAGTTATTTGTTCATTCATTGCCCTAATGTTTGAGGAGGCTTAAGCGTCGATCGCTGCATAAATGCGATGTATGGTACTTTGCTTTTATGAATTTGTTAAATTCATGATAGAAGTTGACAGTTTGGGGCAACGAAGTACTACATTCTTATAGTTTTAATAAATAATAATAAATTAGTTCTGATGGTGGAAGACACCAGATAGCTAAAGAAAAAAATTGGGTTGACATACTTTTGTTAGCCGGGCAAATAAAAATGTGACAATTAGTCATATGAGAATATTTTACAAGTGTTAATAAAAAACTGAAATCCACACACGCTAATACGACTGCATTCACATACAAACATCATGGTATTGTAAATTATTTACATTGAGTTGAAATTATAATCGCTCAGAAATATATTAGAACCGAATCGGAGCTCCCGGAATCATTGGTGACAATATTCCCGAAATGCAATGTCAGTTTCAAAATGCTTATGCAAATATTGTCCAGTAAAACCAACGGGAAATAAACTTGAAAATACTACAAAGATACAAATATGCTACAGTACTGGATGAGGGACGTAAAAAACTGGCAAAAAAAAAGAAAGAGAAAAATAACTTCATAGACAATTAAAAATCCCAACCTCGGCTGAAAGCTGAAGCTATATTTTGTTTCAATATTTTGCCATATTTACACTATTGTTTTCTGCTCGCACCGCAGACGGCGCTACACGGCGCCGTTGAGGTAGACTCCAAAGATGATTGCCTCTCAGCCCGCAGTGTAAGAAACAAGACAACAAACAATGCGACGCTATTTATGTTGTACGTGTGTGTGAATACATGTCTGTGTGCGAGTGTTTCACCTTGAGCGAGGCCGCTTGTGCGGGCGCTGAGGCTTTCAGAGAGGTTCCGTCGGCACCGCGAAGTTTCGCAAAAGTAATTGTAATTGTCTCTGAAATATTGCAATTACTGATGCTAGAAAGTAATTAAATTACAATTACAATTCCTTTTAGCCGTAAGTAATTAATTACAATTACAAATTACCAAAAAGTAATTGAATTGCAGTAATTGAATTACTGTGATTGAATTACTACCTAAGTATAAAACAAATACGAATATTAGACAAGCCATTCCTAGTTGAAGCGTGACTTACACTCCAAAAAAAGCCCGAGCGTCTACTTTCCCGCACAACACTCGGAGAGCCAATCAGCTGCAAATTACAGAGGCAGCTCAACGTATGACGATGCCCAAACATAATTGTAGACCAAAGAAACCAGTCTGAGTTGTGACATTAAGCAATGCAAGCGTGGCGTTTTGCATTGCTCAATGCCACAACTCAGACTGCGACTTTTTGGTCTAAACATATGTTTCGGCTCCGTCATTCGCTAGAGCTGCCTCCGTAAGTGGCGATGATTGGCTCTACTACCGACTCCAATCCACAGGCCTGTGTGACTTTGATGTGACTGGAAACAAAGTAGTAGTACACTCTAAAAAATGCCCGTGCGTCCACTTTCCCGCACAACACTCGGAGAGCCAATCACCGCAACTTACGGAGGCAGCTCAGCGAATGACGATGCCGAAACATATGTACATATGTTAGACCGAAAAACTCAGTCTGAGTTGTGACATTAAGCAATGCAAAACGTCACGCTTGCATTGCTTAATGTCATAACTCAGACTGCGCGCATCGTCATTCGCTGAGCTGCCTCCGTAAGTTGCTGTGACTGGCTCTCCGAGTGTTGTGCGGGAAAGTGGACGCACTGGCATTTTTAGAGTAGTGATAGTAGGTAGTAGGTAGTAGGTAGTAGTAGTAGTAGTAGTAGTTGTAGTAGTAGTAGGTAGTAGTAGGTAGTAGTAGGTAGTAGTGGTAGGTAGTAGTAGCAGTAGCAGTAGTAGTAGTAGTAGTAGTAGTATTAGAAGTAGCAGTAGTAGTAGTAGTAGT